>GL380181.1:28554-65978 GCA_000143925.2 Caenorhabditis brenneri | reverse complement strand
TTAGTTGCGAAACGTCGCAGTTGCGAATTGGCAAGTTGCCAAGTGACGCGGAGCCATTTTCACACTAATTTGATTTTCAGGTTTTCTTTGTTTTGGACGAAAATAAAAAATTCCATCCTGTTAAATAATGCAATTTTTCTCCAAATATGAAACGTTTTCCGGTTTATTGTTTTTTCAAAAAAAAAAACGCTTTTCCGTGCCAAGACCCATGCTGCGTCTTTAATATAAATGAGCAATTCCTTCAAAGATATCATTCTACCGTCCTATTGATCCAGTAGTCAATCCGTGCAAAAGTATACGAACACCTCCGTTTTTTCAGTTGATGTTTTTTTTTTCAGTTTTTGACCTACCTCAGAAACTGATTTCGAGGGTACTTCATGGAACGAGCTGTATCTGTCGGGAGAGTGGTCGCACAAAAAAGTTGTCAACTACAAAAATGCAGTTCTAGCTATGCTTTATACGCACGAAAATTTTTTCAGCGGTAAAAAGATTTTCGACTGCGTGGTGCTTGTTCAAAGTGAGCCTACATGAGCAAAAATTGACTGAAAAACGGGGGTGCTCGTATACTTTTGAACAATACTGTAAAAAAAATGAAAACCTAAAATCAATTTAATCTCAGGATGGAATTTTTTATTTTCATACGAATTGTAACAACTTCCAATAGAATTTGACCTGAAAACTGCATGCGCCTTTAAGGTCCTAATTCCGATTTGATTGAACAATGACTAATTTTGATTCAAAGTCTGTAAAATAGACTGATGGCTTCATCAAATTTCATAAGTTTTGGACTCTCAAATCTTCTGACTTCTAGAATACCTTGGCCTCCGGACTGTCCAAAGACTGAGGCTCTGGAACTAATAGATCAATTATGCAGCTCATGGCTCTCTGGATTCATGAAATCTTAAAGAATCTCTAAATTTTATTCTGAGTCATTTCTCCAAGTTTCCTCAGTCCCCTCCCTCCCCCATAGCATCCAAATGAAAATATTGCTGATGATCATACACACACAATTCTTTTTTTTTTTCATAAACTTTCCAATCACTGACCCTGAAATATGTTGAGGGTAAACATGTGTACATTCTCTCTTCTTCCTTTTTTAATCGTTATCAGTTGATAGGCACGTCGCATCGAAACATAGAATAGAGAGAGAGAGAGGATTCTTTTTTCGGTTCTCCGAAAAGTTGTCGCTATTCATTGCTAATCGTTTGATGTTTCAATTGAATTTTGTTCTGCAACACCAGGTTTGTGTTTTTTTGAAAAGAGAGGTCGGTTCGGATAGCATTCAAACTACAGTCTATAAAAATAAGTAATAGGAAATAGGACCTATATTTTTTTTTCCAAAAAGAAATTGAAGAGAAGTTATAGAGGTTTGTCAAGAAACTTGGCAGATCAGCATGCCATAACGGCTGTAATTTAGGACGCGGCCTTGCTGTACTGTACTTTCAAAGCTCGATATTTCGGTTGCCTTTACAGCTACCAGAAAATAATCAATTACAGAAATGTTTAATGCAACATTTTGAACATTTTATCAGTTGAACACTTTTTGATAGCATTGAAAACAACTGAGATATGGTTCTTTGAACATGCAGCAAACTTGGAAGGGGGTGCTCTCAGTACTGTATGTTCAGACCAATATATCTTGGTTGCCTTTACAGCTATCGAAAAATAGTTAACTAAAGAAATAATTATTAAAACATTATGAACATTTTATCAGTTGAAAACTTTTTGATAGCATGGAAGACAACTGAGAAATGCTCCTCTGAACATGTCTTAAACTTCTAAGGGGAGGTACACCCAGTACTGTATCTTCAAAGCAGTATATCTCGTATGCCTTTGCTGCTATCAAAAACTAATCAACTAGTGAAATGTTGACAAAAAAATGTTGAACGGTTTATCAGTTGTTAACTTTTTGATAACTCTAAAGACAACCGAGATATGCTTCTCTGAACCTGCAATACTGGGATATCATCCGTTTTACGGTAGTACGTCTTTTCTCTGTTGATGTTTCTATCATGATCCCTTAGTTTAAAATGTAAAAAGATGAGATTACAATTTGTGAGATGTTCGCCTAATTTTATTTGATTATGTCTTATGTGTTTGCCAAACTTTGACCTGCTTCGGCTAGCTTCTGTCTAGTAACAACAATTATCCTAAATCATTAAGCACACCGAGTTCTTCAGAGCAGCATAACTCGATTGTGTTCATAGCTATCAAAAAGTGGTCAACTAAAGAAATGTTAAGCAAATAATTTTAAACATTTTACTAGTTGACTACTTTTTGATAGCTTCAAAGACAACCGAGATATGCTGCTCTGAACTGTGCCTTTCAAAAAAAATTAAAAAATTAACGAAAAGAGCTTTTTGGGATCTAGCTGATTAGATAGTTACCGAGGGGTTCCATCAAAAGTTGATTTAGATATTTTTCAAAAAATTTCTTAATTTTAGACTGAGAGTTGCTAGTACGGCGCGCCTCCGGCGCTTCGGCAGCCTTACAGGCACCTAAATTCCTAGAAATCCAAAATAACTCCTCGATCTTCCGGTTCAACATGTCTCCTCTTTTTTTATAGGTACTGAACTGTTTCAACACACCTCCTCCTTCCTCTTCCCTCCTGCACTTCCACCTACTTTCAACCCATATAGTTTGTCGAGACAACCATATAACCCCAGCGCCAGTGAGGAGGACACAAAACTTTGTTTGTCAAATGACATTTTTCTCTCTTTTTCTCTTTTTTGAAATCAAAAAAAAAGAGAATTGAGAAATGGAAGAGAAAAAGATGTAACGAGAGAACGGTATCGGAGGGGGGGAGAAGGGTTGAAGAAGGAGAAACCTGTTGCCAAAAGTGCGCCCCTCGGCCTCTTTTGCCACCTTTTGTGTTGATGAGAATGACAAAATGGTTGATGAAGATGTTTTTTTTTCTCACTATAATCATCAATCTAATTTTTATTGGGTCGAGGCAAACTGTTTTAAAAGATTTTTTGCTACATTGAGGCGTTCCGGTTAAAAAAAACTGAATATCTGGGGTCCCAGTGCCTCAAAGTTCAAAACCGAAAATTTCAATTTTTGACTTTTGCAAAATCTGAGCTCACCATCAAAATCCCCATGAAATTCTAGCCCGTCATATAATTTTTCTAAGCTCTAGGTCAAAGTGTCGTAAAATCAGGTGCCGGGTACGTAGACACTGCGGTCTGCGTACCGTACAGCAGACCCTACGACATTTTGAGCTAGAGCTCCATAAAATTGGCCCCTGGTGTGAAATTTTACAAGGAATCTTGTGGTACAATTAGTTTTCCGACACTTCGTTCGTATAGTCCGGAAACTGGGGTAAACCTGTAAAACCAAAAATTTCATTATTTAACTTTAGCAAAATCTGAACTGACCATCGAAATCCTCATGAAATTTCGCCCCGTCAAATAATTTTTCTAAGCTCTAGGTCAAAGTGTCGTAAAATCAGGTGCCGGGTACGTAGACACTGCGGTCTGCGTACCGTACAGCAGACCCTACGACATTTTGAGCTAGAGCTCCATAAAATTGACCCCCAGGGTGAAATTTCACGAGGAATCTCGTGGTTTAGTCGGTTTTCTTTAGATTTGCCTGTAACGTCCGGAAACTTCAGAATTTTACAAAACCGAAAATTGTACTTTTTCAATTTTCGCTTCCCGTAAAGTTTTGACTTGTTTGAGTGTGTTTTCTCCAATTTATTTGTGATTATTTACACAGCTGTTGTCTCATTTTTTTTCACGTTACCACCAGATTTGTAACTGTATTTGTTTTGTTTTTTCCCGGAAATTGGAAATCAGATTTTTCCGAAAAACAGTTCTTTTGGGCCAAAAATCAAAAGAATACATTTTTGGTCGGTCCTATTGGAACTGTTCTCTAGTTAACCTTCAATTTATATTTGTCGTTTCTTTTTTGTTACTTGTGACTATCCCTCCTGACCTAACCGAAAATCTCTCTCTCTCTCTCTCTCTCTCTCTCTCCCTCTCGCTTTGTGTGTGTCTATTTCGATCAGCTGCTTCTGTGTCTTTTTTTCCTAGTTTTTCTTTTCTATTTTCGACAGAGCTGTTCGGTAGGGACTTGGTTTGAGAATTGAAAACTGAGCATTTATTTTTGTTGAATATGAATTCGCATATCTTTCCAGCCCCCCCCCCCCCCCCCCAAGAAAAAGGGTAGAGACCGCATTTATGTATACGCCCTCTCTTTCTCTGCTGCGTTGCAAGGTGTGGCCTAGCGGGTAAAGCTCTCGTTTTGTAAATTTTCAGCGCGGGTTCGATCCCGACTGGGACGAAATCTTTTTTTCTTTTTTAGACATCATCTCTTCTCAATTTCTAAATTTCTCTGACGTACTAGACTCCTGTCTAATTAGTATCATCACGTCAGTCTTCATGAAATCTCTGTTCCCTTGAGCCAAGTCTAGACCTGGCCACTTGACGCGCGCTCATCTCTCTCTCTCTCTCTCTCTCTCTCTCTCTCTCTCTCTTTTCCTCTTGAGAAAATAATTTTTAGAATGAGTCATTCCTACCTAAGCGGGAGGGTTTCGATGAATTCTCAAATTATTCGTTATATACTTTCACTTATGAATCATTTCTTCGTTTTGTTTGTTCGTGGAATGAGGAAAAGTGAGAGAGAGAGAGAGAGAGAGAGAGAGAGAGAGAGAGAGAGAGAGAGAGAGAGTGAGTTCTGGAAAAATGTGACAGTAATCAGTTTTTTTTCCAGTCGGGACCCATTTTGCATCCTCCATTATTTTCAGATTCTCGGAATATTAAAATTTTTTTTCAATCAAAAATTTTCATCACGCATTTTGAATTCTATGAATTCCAAGAATATCCTTCCAGTCCGATTCCACTTTCATTTCGAAAATGCTCTCTCGATATCCGTTTTTTATTCAAAAATTCCCCTCCCTGTTTCAAATTCCGAAATTCCGAAATTCCGAAATTCCCATTGCTCTCCATTTTTTGCACAATCGTAATTACTCCTGCTCCCCCTCCCCCTCTTCATTCCCTGCTCCTTTTCTCTCCATTTTTATTCCAAAATGGCGGATTGTCTGCCGTCTCTTCAATGATCCATACTCTCTTTTCCCCTCTCTTTCTCGCTTCTTCGAAAACGGGCCCCGTAGGCAGCAGCAGCAGAAAAAAAAGAGAAAAAAGAGAAAAAAAATGGGCGACGACGTACACATACACAAACACATTTTCATGGCTATATCAAAAAAAAGTTATTAGTATCTCTTTTTTATTTTCCTATTTGCCTATTTTCCGCTTCGGAGATTTACAGTGAGTTTTGCATTAATAGAAATACATTTAGAAAAGTTAAAAAAAAAAGAAAAAAGTTTTGAGCCCGAAAAGAATTGAACTCGACCCCTATCGCATGGAAAACAAGAGCGTTATCCACACGGCCACCGCGTTTTTTCGGCGTATAAGAGGGGAAGTGCAGTAAAGAAAGAGGGGGGTTTGTGAATGAGGATCGAGAGAGGGGGGGGGGAGGTGTCGTTGACTGTAAGAGTGGAAGATCGAACATAGAGTAATTTTTTCGAAACCTTCACTGGGGTGTGAAAAATGTGAGTTCCACTCAAAAAAAAAATGAACTCTCGTAGAATCTAATGTTAAGTCTGCAAACACCGACGCTTAAGATCACAGACTAATAGAAGTATAGTACCTAGCTGCCTTAGTTGGAAGGTGTCACTTAATCTGTTCGAACTCATTTCCAGACAAAAAATTTAGAACACCAAGTGGTGCACTTCAATTAGAGGCTCTTAGGTTTCATTTTGATCCCAGTGATTCGCTCCTACGTAGCCATCCGATAGACAATTTCTGATGCCTAATACAATTTTCGTCGCCTAAAGTTTTCCGTTTTCCGTTCTACGTTTTATCCCCCCGCCCCACTCATTCATCTCCGTCATAGCGTCTTGCAGAATTCAAGTGCATTTGCATACTTTTTCTCTCCAGATAATCCCGTTAATGTCTGAAACTTGATTACGTAGTTAGCATCGAAATATATGCCTAAACTTTGAAAGTTGGTCTTTCTCATTTATGCAAATGTGAAACCCCACCCCTCTGGTGGCATTTCATTTCTCTCTCACAAAGTTTTCGAGGTCATTTTACTTTTTTTGATGTGTCCTACACGCCCGTCGCTCATGATGATAATTCAGGCGGGAGCACAGAAGAGAGAGAGGGAGATCGCTTAGGACAAACAACAAACAAAACATGTTCAGTAGGAGAATTTATATGTTTTGTTTAGTGGTGAGAAGTGAAACAGTTAATCTTTGGTGTTTTGAGATTGATTGGATCAGCTGGAGGCCAGGCTAGAGATTTGGTCAGTCTGTGATTTGTCGTTGGGGTGTTAGGCGCGATGATTGCGTCTTTGGCATTATACCTGACGAAAATTGTCTTTAGAAAAGCGCAGCTAAGACAGTCTGTAACCTGACGTGATGGTGTTTGCAGACGCAGCATTAGATTTTACGACAGTTCATTTTTTTGAGTGAAACTTACATTTTTTTATGGCAAAATGTGTAATATCTCGTTTCTAGAAAAAAAAATTCTGAAAGTTCGATCTCCCAAATAGTATAGCCACTAGAAATTACTCTATGTTCGATCTTCCGCGCTTACAGTGCCTCTCCCCCCCCCCCCTCTCCTCCCGCTCCTCATTTACGAACTCCCCCTCTTTCTTTACTGCCCTTCCCCTCCTTTAGCGAACGAACGCGGTGGCCATGTGGCTAACGCTCTTGTTTTCCATGCGACAGGGGTCGAGTTCAATTCTTTTCGGGGACAAAACTTTTTTTTTTCTTTTTTTTTTCTTTAATCATCACAGCTCGAATCAAATTTGAATTTTGGTTAGCTAATTTTTCTTTTTTTTTATTTATAATTATGCTAGAAAATAGGTCTCTTCTTCTCCTGTCACATTCAGACATTATTTGCATTTGTGCTCAACGAAAAATTGGAAGAGAAAGAGAGAGCACAAAAAAATGATGAAAATTCCCATCGTGGTTTGTAGTTTCGACCTTTTCTTTTGATTCATTTTCTCAATTTTTTTGGATTAATTTCTGAAAACTGCCCAGAAATTGCTTTTGGAAAAGATGATAATCTGGGAATAACATGCAAAAAAAGTGTTGGTGATCTACTTATTCCAAAAGATTATTCGAATCAAATAATCTTTTTCTTCTTTGGGAGAAAATGCTCATTTTCTGATTATTCTGAGCAATCATTTCAAGTGAATTCTGAGCCAATTTTTGATCTCTTTTTCTCATTTGCAAAATGGGCTTTATCATACATGTCCAGGGCCGGGCCGGGCCCGGCCCGGCCCGGTGGGCCCGGAATTTCAGAACTAAATTTTGGAAGCATAAGAAAACAAGCCATTTTTCGGCGAATTTATTGTCTTTTTGTTATTAATGTTCATTTCTCGCGTATTAGGGACATTTAAATCAAAAACAAGAATTTTCGACTGAAAAGAGTCGATTTCAGTGACAAAATGGTCCGTTTAGATGCCAAACTGTAAAGTTTAGTCGATTTTGGTAGTTATTCTTTGAGTTATGGGTTTTCTGAGAGAGAAAGTGTGTTGTTTGATGATTTTAATACATTTTTCAGTCAGAAAAATCATGAATTTTGACTAAAAATTCAAAGTTTTTGGCTCCGAAAAATCAAATTTTTTGAACCCGGGCCCGCCGGGCCCTGAAAATTTTTTCTCGGCCCGGCCCACAGCCGGGCCGGGCCCAAGTTTGGACATGTATGGGCTTTATTAATTTCAAAAATTAATTTGAGTTCAGTTTTTCAAAATTACCTATTTAAAGGTGGTAGAACAGGAAAACCACGAATACTTTTTCGGAGATTTTCAATGGATTTTTTGCAAGAGCGTGTTATAGTAATACATGGTCCGTAAACACAGCGAGCGCGCTTCAACACTCTCACGCAAAAAAGCACAAAAAGTATCTGTAGCTTTCCTGTTCCACCAGCTTTACACCAGATTTAAAAAAATAGCCGGAAAAATAATAATTCACAACGGAACCGGAACCGGATGTATTTTTTTCAGCTGCTGCTGTTTTTTACCTTTTTTACCTGAAATTGGGGAAAATAGATGGAAAGGGTAAGTGGGGGCAATTCAAATTTTTTGAAGTGACCCTAACACAACAACGTTTTACGATTAGGTTACGGTTAGACAAGGCCCCTGCGCCTTTAAGGTACATGCAATTTTATCTAACAGCCGTACAACTGATGGACCTAGTTCTGTTGACAAGTCAAGTAAACTTTTGAAATTTCGAATTTCGCCAAAAAAAGAGCCTCAAAACTAGGTCAAGAGGTGCACCCCGTTGCTAGGATACCTAACTAGGAAAACTGCCGAAAGCTCAAAGTTTTGTGTCACAAAATTGTGAGCTCTTTGGAAAAACGAGCTCTGTTTCGAGCAAATAGAGAATTTATCACAGTGAATTGTTTTGTACGTATTTTCAAAAGGTTTCATTCGCGGGCTATGTCTTACTGTATGGTCGCGTGCTAACTGCGTGGCGACTCAGCGATACGTAGGCAATTTTCTCATTTTGTTGAAAAATTAAAAATCAGGGCCTAAGCTTTTTCTTTTTTCTCCACCAATGATTAGTTTAAGAAAGATACCTCCATTTTTCTCTCTCCCCATTGCTTATCCCCCCCCCCCCCCTCCTAAAGTGGTTCTTCGTCACTCACCAGTTATTCTGTTATTTCCTGTTTATATTCACATGTGTCCCTCTCTCTAACTTGTCATTCTTACTTCCTTATTCTCATCACACGTCTTCTTATTCTACCACTTCTTCACTTCCAAACCCCCCCCCCTTCTCTTGGAGCTCCTGCGTTCCTCTCTCTGCCCGTTCCTTCTGCTTTTTGCTCCGTGAGCTCTCCGACGGAATGAATGCAACACACAAGAAATAACAGAGAAAAAGAAGAAAAAGAAGAAGAAACGCAAAACACATGGCATCTTTTTCACTTCCTCTCTCTCTCTCTCTCCCACTTTCTTCATCTCTTTGGCTCATGACACCACTTGTGCTCAGCTCATGGAGCAAAAAGTGGGGTTTTGGAGATCTCTATTTTTCATATTTTTCATTTGAAGAAAAAGAAAAAATGATTTTTTCTCACTAGGAATCGAACCTGGGTAGGTCAGATTGAAAGACAAAAGCGTAACCGCCGAGGCCAAATGTGCACTGCTGGCATCGGTTGCTAGGGCGATGACCTCTCTTGCGCTTTTGCCGCCGCCGCCGGGAGTGAGGACAAAGCTGATTTTTTTTCAAGTAGAAACAAAAAAAAAGAGCATTTTCATTTTGTTTTTCTTCTCTGTCCTTTTTTTTCTCCATATTTTTTTCTGTTTGCTCTGTTGTTTCTTCTCTTCCTTTCCTTTTTCTTCCTCTGTTTTTTTGCTTCTCCTCCTTCTTCTTCTTCAAAATGCGGTAATGGATTTCTTTTGCTCATTTCCTTTTTTTTTTTTTTGAGAAAAGATTTCAACTCTAGATATTTCGTAAGGAACCGTTTAGCGCCTTGTGATGATGATAAATTGTGAAATTGTTTGTTTTGTCATTGTTTTGGTCCTTGTTTTGTTGGGCCCGATCTCTATTTTTTTTTTTGCGAAATTCATTTTCTAGAAATGTTTCCTATCCTGAATCTTTTTCCATATTTCTAAGCGCCGTTTTCGTCGCGGATAAGAAATAATAACAAATTTGAACTGCGTGTTCGGGAGGAAAAGGGCACAGATGACATGGTGCGTTGCATCAGAGATCATATTTTTCTTAGAAATCCCGGGGAAGTTATTTCATTATTATTCAGATGGGAAAATGGCAAAAAAAGATTACATTTTTTGTGTTTTTGAGAAATTTTGAAATTTTGATTTATTTCATTATTTTAGAACTGCAAAAAATATCTAGGTCATGTTTTTCTCAGAAACTGGCTTCTGAAAAATTTTCAAATTTCATTAAATTCCCGTTTACCTTTTTCAAAAACTAAACTGTCGTAAAATCTGTTGCCACGTCTGCAAACACCATAGCTGACACCATCACGTCAAATTGCAGACTTTTTCCTTTACTTTAAAGGCGCAGTATACAGTAGTTTTTTTAATCGTGGTGGGACACGGTAAATGTTTTTGAACGAAAAATTTTTCTCTCGGCTTCTACGCTCCATCTCACACGGGCTTTTACAAATTTCGTATTGCGTCTTTAAAATCTGACAGTAAGCCGCGCTTAAGCCGAAGGAGCGCGCACCATGGTTCCAGAGCATTTTTCAGAAATAAATTTCGATCAAATTCTGTCAATATTATATTCAACTTGATGCGAAGAAAAATTTCTATTCAATTAAAAAAAAAAAGCTTAGGCTCTGATTTTTAATTTTTCAAAAAAAAATGAGAAAAATGCCTACGTATCGCTGAGTCGCCACGCAGTTGGCATGCGACCCTACAGTAAGACAGAGCCCGCGAATGAAACCTTTTGAAAACACGTACAAAAAATTCACCGTGTCGTGGCGAGACCTTTCTGAAGTAATCTTTGCTCTCCAGTTTTAATTATCCCTGGAAAAAAACTTTTTGGAATTCTGCACTTTCTTTTTCTCAAAATACCAATTCTAATAATAGTGTTTCTTTTTTTTTTCTCTCTCTCTCTCTCTCTCTCTCTCTCTCTCTCTTTCTCTTCTGCAAAGTAAGACATTCCAGATTGAATTTCAATTTCCTTTGCAGCAATCTCCTCGTTTCCTTTTTTGCATCTCTTTTGCTTTCTTTTTTTTTCTTCTTTTCTAATTAATTTCTTCGTATTTTCAGGTGATTAGACCCGAACACAAAAAAGAGAGAAAGAATACAAAAAACAGAAGAAATGGAGGATTTAATGATGCCAGAGGGAGAGAAAGTCTCCATGGAGAACTTCGCTCTCCTCCGGGTTCTCGGTAAAGGAGCCTATGGAAAAGTGTTCCTGGTACGAAAAGTTGGTGGAAAGGATCACAATACGATATACGCGATGAAGGTGTTGAGAAAGACGAGGGTGAGTTGGGTTTATGACCACCAGGGGCGCTAATTCTCTTTCTTGCGCGCGTGGCCGAGTGGGTTGCGCAGTTGTCCCTCGATCTCGCGGCGGGGGTTCGAACTCACGTGGGGGCAAATCGTTTTTTCTAATTTTTTATCGACCACAAACACCATCAGAACGCCGAAATTTGCAGGTAATGACAAAACAAAAGACCCTTGAACACACAATGGCCGAGCGTCAAGTGCTTGAACGTCTCCGTGGCACACCGTTCCTCGTGAATCTCTTCTACGCCTTCCAAACCGACACAAAACTGCACATTGTGATGGAGTACGTGCGTGGCGGAGAGCTATTCACACATTTGTGCTCACGCGGGCATTTCGATTTGGAGGCCGCCCGTTTTGTGATCGCTGAGCTGGTGGTCGCCATTGATAGTCTCCATCAGCGCAAGGTGATTTATCGGGATTTGAAGCTCGAGAATATTTTGCTGGATGAGGAAGGACATGTCAAATTGACGGATTTCGGACTGAGCAAGTTGTTCTTGCCGGGGGAGTTGGATAGGGCTAACTCGTATTGTGGAACTATTGAGTACATGTGAGTTTGGATCTTTAAAGGCGCAGACCTTCCCAATAAAATAATTCCAGGTCCCCCGAGGTAATCAACCGTCCAGAAGGAGGCTACAGTGATGTGGTCGACTGGTGGTCATTGGGTGTTATCTCATTCGAACTTCTCACCGGATGCTCCCCATTTACAGTTGATGGAGGTCAAAATTCCAGCAAGGACATTGCGAAGTAACCGCCCTATGATCGAAATTTCAAAAACAAAAAAAAATTCCAGACGAATTCTCACCAAAAAAGTGCCGTTCCCTAAAACGATGGACGCGGAGGCTCGTGATTTCATCGGATGTCTTCTGGAGAAAAAGCTTGAGAAACGATTGGGATACGGAGGTGTGGAGGAGATTAAAACTCACAAATTCATGCAGAATATCGATTGGGAGGCGGCGGAGAAACGAGAGTTGAAACCGGTGATTGTGCCTAGAATTGGGCATGATTTGGATACTCAGTTCTTCTCGGCAGAGTTCACTTCACAGCCACCATTGTACTCACCAGCAGAGTCACCGTTGAATGCCAATACGCTTTTCAGGGTGAATGGTTTCACAGTGAATTTCTTTGTATTTGTTTTCAAAAGGTTTCATTCGCTGGCTCTGTCTTACTGTAGGGTCGCATGCTAACTGCGTGGCGACTCAGCGATACGTAGGCATTTTTCTCATTTTGTTGAAGAGTGGAAAATCAGGGCCTAAGCTTTTTTGACTTGAATTGAATCATGTAGGGATGGCAGGCTTTTGCGGGTTCAAACCTAGCAGTGATTGAGTGATTTGAAAAATTCTGTAGCAAGACCTAAAATCCTCCAATGGGTTACTGTAACAAGGGCAGATCCAAAAATGTCGTACACTACAAAAACTAGATCCCTAGAAAAACCTTGAATGTGTGGCGCATGTTCCAGACAGCCCAGTCAATTCCGCTAGTCTATTCACATACCGCACAGTGAATTTTTTTGAACGAACATTTTTTTGTCGGTTTCTGCGCTCCATCTCACACAGGATTTTTACAAATTTTATATTGCGTCTTTAAAATCTGACAGTAAGCCGCGCTTAAGCCGAAGGAGCGCGCACCATGTTTCCAGAACATTTTTCAGTTTTAAATTTCGATCGAATTCTGTTAATATTGTATTCAGCACGATTTGAAAAAAATGTTCTATTCAATTTGATTCAAAAAAAGCTTAGGATCTGATTTTTAATTTTTCAACAAAATGAGAAAAATACCTACGTATCGCGGAGTTGCCACGCAGTTGTCATGCGACCCTGCAGTAAGACAGAGCCCGCAAATGAAACCTTTTGAGAACACGTACAAAAAAAATTCACCGAGATACCGTAACCCTACCGTAACCCTCACCGAGTTTCAGGGCTACTCCTATGTCTCCCCATCAGTCATCTTCGCCAACGACAACGTAATCGGTGAGGAACTCATGGCCGAAGACGTCAACGCCCTCCTCGCCAGCTCCTCCTTCTTCGCCAAGTACAAATTAGACAAATCTGAAACTGGACTGTTAGGAAAGGGAGCATTTTCTGTTGTCCGGAGATGCGAGCGGGTAGCCGACGGCGCCCAATTCGCCGTCAAGATAGTGTCGCAGAGATTCGCGAGTCAGGCACAAAGAGAGGCCAGGATCCTGGAAATGGTTCAGGGACATCCGAATATTGTGCAGTTGCATGACGTTCATTCGGATCCACTTCACTTTTATTTGGTCATGGAATTGTTGACGGGAAATGAGTTGTTGGAGAGAATCCGGAAATTGGAACGGTTCACTGAGGTGAGCAAAGTTGGAAATAAGGCTTGTAGAGCAGGAAAATGATTTCAGAGTGAGGCAGCAGATATTATGAGACAACTGGTGTCGGCTGTCAAATATCTGCATGACAAGAGAATCGTGCATCGTGATTTGAAACCAGAGGTGGGTTAGGAAACTGTCGTAGAATCCGGTGTGAAGTCCGCAATCACTACCGTCACTTGTTTTCTGACGTGATGGTGTCTGCAGACTTGGCATCTTAGCTTACGACAAATTTGTCCGTACAGTACTACTAGCGCTTTCTGGAAACTACAGTAATTCATGAGTCGAACATCCTCCCAAGTCCATTTTTCATCTCAGATTTGGTTGTACAAGACAACAAGAATGACAAAAAAAAGAAAAAAAAAAGGAAAAAAAAAGAAAAAAAATTTTTGACCCCCGAAAGGAATCGAACCCGACCCTTGTTGGGTGAAAAGCAAACGCACTAACCACACGGCCACCGCGTCCTTTCGCCACAAGTGGTGTGTGGGGCATAGAGGAAAGAGAGGGAGTTCGTAAAAGAGAGGGGGGAGCGGAACATGGGTGACTGTAAGCACATGTGACACGGTATTGTCGTCAGATTCAATGCCCAGTCCGCAAACACTGACAATCAAATTCCAGAACATCCTCTTCGAAAGCGTCGACTCGAACGCCCGTCTCCGTCTCGTCGATTTCGGATTTGCGCGTCTCCTCCCAAATCCAATGGAACAACAACTGAAGTCTGTTCAAGTTCTTCGCAAGATGTACGGGTTACCTCTCTCATCTCGATCCGTCCTTCCTTCTCTCTCTCGAATAGTTTCCTAGTCAAAAGTCACTTTGTGTTTTGTTCTCTTCTTTCGTTTCGTAACTTCTTTGGGAATGCGTTGGAAAGTGCGCCCCATTGATAATTTTCAATGGAGCGCATTTTCTATATGAATGGGGCACCTTATTTGGTAGAGAGGAAGACCGGTGGTAGTGGTGATGTTTCGTGCATTCTTGTCGAAGAATTTATATACTTCTTTTTCTATCTTTCTATTAATAGCCCTCTGTCTGTCTGATCCTCTCTTCTATCTCTTTCTATTTCTCTGATTCCCCGGCACCGGTGAACCTTGTTACAGGACCCCATGTTTCACTCTACAGTACGCTGCTCCCGAGGTTTTGGACGTTGGAGACTCCCAACCAGAATACAATGAACAATGTGACTTATGGTCACTGGGTGTAGTATTGGTAAGTGTTGCAAACGCGCTCTGCTGCGAATATCTTGGAATTCGGAGGTAATTTGAAAATTTTGGTTTTTCGAATTTTTTCTCATCAAATAAAACCACGGTAAATTTTTTTGTACGTACAATTTTTTCCTTAGTTTCTACGTTCCACCTCACACGGGCTTTTACAAATTTCATATTGCTTCTTTGAATTCTGACAGTGAGCCGCGCTTAAGCACTTTTCAGGAATGACTTTCGATCAAACTCTGTCAATATTATATTCAACATGATGCGAAGAAAAATTTCTATTCAATTTGATTCAAAATAAAAAAAGCTTAGGACCTGATTTTTAATTTTTCAACAAAATGAGAAAAATGCCTACGTATCGCTGAGTCGCCATGCGGTTAGCATGCGACCCTACAGTAAGACAAAGCCCGCGAATGAAACCTTTTGAAAACACGTACAAAAAAATTAACTGTGGAAAACTGAATTCATCGAAAAAAATCTTATTTCCAGGAAAAAAATTACAAGAATCCATGCTCAAAAGCGAATACGAGAAACAGAACTTCGAATCGCCGCGCGGCGATTTTAATAGAGCGCACGTGCTTCCATCAAAGAAATAATTTCAGTTCACAATGCTATCGGGTCAAGTACCATTCCATGCTCGTTCTCGTCAAGAGTCTGCCACCGAAATTATGCAAAGAATCTGTCGTGCTGAATTCTCATTCGATGGAGACGCGTGGACAAACGTCTCCTCGGATGCCAAGAATCTAATCACTGGACTTCTCACTGTCGACCCCAAAAAACGTCTTTCAATGCAAGAATTAACCGCCCATATGTGGCTGAAATCCTCTGCTTCTATGGATACACCCCTTCAGACTCCAAGTATTCTTCCATCTTCTGCTGGTAATTTTTTCATTTTTTGGATTTCAAAAATCAATATTTTCCCAAATTCAGATGAAACATTCAACGAGACCCTGCGCGCCTTCCTTCACGCCAATCGTGACGGATTCCATTTGCTTGACGTGACAGCTGCGCCTTTAATGAAGCGACGTGGAATTAAAAGACAATCTGGGGATAAGGATACAACTGGAATCTCGAAAAGGTTAGTGTGTTTTTGAATTCCCGCGGGATTTTTCGAAGAGTTGTGCATTGCGGACAATGTGCTTGAATTTACGACATTTTTCATTTTGCAGAAAATTTATTTTTCTTCGATTTTTTTAGTCCGCAAAAGTATTATGCTGGCCGAAGATCCGACAACTTGACGGTCCCGATATCTCACCACGAAAACTACCGTATAAATTTAATTGCTACCGTAGGAAAGTTCAAAAATGTTCATTTATTGATCGGTTTCCATCGATTTACAACGCATATTCATTTTCTTCCTGGGGAAGAGCTAGAAAAATCGCTGAAAATCGATCGAAAATAATGAAATTCGATAAATCTTACGGTAGAAATTAAATTTATACTGTAATTTTTGTGGTGAGATATCGAGGCCGTCAAGTTGTCGGATCTTCGGCCAGCATTTGCTTTTACACTGATTTTTTTTTCAATTTTAACATCAATTCCGAATAAAAACCCAATAATTTCCAGCTCCCGAGTGACTCAATTCGAGTGTCTACCGGAAGAGCAAGAGATGGAAATGACGTCATCCACGTCACGCCCCAATAATCTCGGAATGATGAACTATCGCGAGCCAAACTCTGGAACAATCCGTGAGACTCGCGGTTCAGACTCCTCATAGTTTCTCTCTTTTTTCTTTTTGCTTCTGTTTCTCTCAATATTTGCGTTGTGATTGTAGAATCTTCGTTAGTCTGTTGCCTCCTCTCTTTTCTTCAGAAAATTCCCGTCGTCACCTGTCTGACAAGTGACATTTTGTTAAAATATTAGTGATGATTTCTTGTAGATTATTATTCTCGCTCATTTGATGTACACCGAAAATTTTCAAAATTACTGAAAATGCGCTCTACTGAACGGTGCAAAAAATCGGTAATTTTTGACCAAATTTTTAAATTTTCTATTAATTTTTATTATTTCATAGAAACTATCGGTCAAATTAGACAGTTTTTGCTTGAAAAAAATTGAAGTTTTCTGCAAACACAGTCACGCCATTTTGCAGAATTTTCGATACTCATCGAATTTTGGCGGCAGTTCAAACTGTGTTTGCAGAAAAATTTGATTTTTCAGCAAAACCTGTTCAATTTGACCGGTAGCTTCTTTGAATAACAAAAAATACAGAAAATTCAAAGTTTCCGAATTTTCGCATCATGTCCAATAGAGCGCATTTTCAGCACTTTTGACAAATTTTGGTAACCAAATGAGCCAGTAATTTTTCGGATATTAGTTCCAAATTTTGTCGCATTTCTAGTCATTCTTTTTTCTCTCTTCCTCTCACCACATCTTCAAAAAAAATATTGTGATTGTGCATTTCTTCTAGTCTCTCCCTGTAAATATCCTAATCATTTCTTTGTTAGATACCACACATATCCCCCTCATCCTTGTAATTTCCTATTCTCGCACTCTGCGTCTCTCTATCTTTTCATTGTCTCTCTCTCTGTCGACTGTCCCAAAAATTGACTCTCAAAACCACCATTTCCTTCCTATTTTTCGCGGCCCCGATGAGCATTGTCTGCTTGCCAATCGATGATTAAAATTAAAGAAAAAATTATTTTTGAAATGAAAAATAAACAAATTATATTTGGTTAAAAAACTTTTTTTTCGATTTTTTGTTTGTGAGTGGAGAATCCAAATGAAAAATATCGAGAGGAGCAAAAAAAAAATAAAATTAACAACGTGGAAAACAAAAAATTCAGAGAATATTTTTGGCGATAAGCGCCTGGTGAAGGCGGTGAAGTGGCAATCCGACGACATTCGGCATACATCCCTCGATTCCACTGACAAAGACGGCGCCGAACTCACCGATTCCGTACGATCCGGCCTTTTTTCTGCAATTTTTTTCTTCTTTTTGGTTTGCTTGAAGACTTTAACGACACTATTTTAGTGTTAAGTTAGATAAGGCATTTTATTCGTTTAAAAGAATGCAATTCTAGCCAAACGTGACGTCAGTGACTCACAATGGCTCTCCACTTTGCACATATTCGTCGATAACTCGATCGGGAACATCGCCGAAATGAACGATCGTTTTCTCGATGATCTCCTCGTATTGATCGGCGTCGTGATAGTGTAGAGCCATTCCAGTGTAGACGTTGTGCGTGTTGTTGCGTAGTCTGGAAATGTCTGTTTGTCCAGATGTTCGTGACCGAATTCTTGTGAAAAAATGGTATATTATCAGTCTGTTTGTCCGGATATTCTCCTACTGTTTTGAAACTAATGGGATGCGCTAGTAACACCAAATTCGAAAAACAAGATTGCAAGTGCGCCTGCGGCGCGCGTTCTACTCGAGCAAATGCACTTGCCGTTATAGCTACGCCATTTGTAGTTCTAGAATTTTCTGATTTTTGCTACAATGGGTATATAGGACCCCCTGAACACTCTGCATCATTAGTTCTTGATTCCGTCCCTTTTTCAGCAAGCCAAGCCCTATTTTTGTCAATTTCTCAATAGAGCGCTCTTTCTGCCACTTACCGTTTCAAAGTCTCAATGGCATCGTTGGCATCCGTTGGTTTTCCGATGATCTCTCCATTGAATTCGATGACTGTGTCGCAAGCTACAATAACCGAGTAGGGCTCCTAGAGAAAAAATTTTATTATTTGACTACAAACTACAATTTCATTCCACCTCATTCTTCTTCATTTCCTCGACAATCGTCGCCAATTTCCCTTTCGCAGTCTCAATTACAAACTGTTTGACTGGAAGTGTTTTCGGCAGATTCTCCTCGAAATTCGAAACTTTCACGATTACATTTTTAAGTCCCTGAATTTATCGATTTTTTTCTAGAAAGCTCCGACACACACTCACAATTTGCTGTAACAGTTTGAGTCGATTCGGCGACTGACTCGCTAACACAACAATGGCCTCCTTCATTCCGAATCTGCCGTCGATGGCGCGCCACGTGGATCTGAAATTCCGTTCGG
Source organism: Caenorhabditis brenneri (assembly GCA_000143925.2). Lineage (NCBI taxonomy): Eukaryota > Metazoa > Nematoda > Chromadorea > Rhabditida > Rhabditidae > Caenorhabditis > Caenorhabditis brenneri. The sequence continues at coordinate 47,442 of GL380181.1, read as the reverse complement.
CACTGGTGTTGAGTCAGTTGTTCACCAAGAGTTGGGGACATCCGGATGTCATTAAACAGTATTTCATTTTAAAAAATTGAGAAAAAAAAGATATATTTCAATTTTTTCAGAATGGCAAAATATCGTCGAGAAGTCATGTCAAAACGATTGGTGATGAATTATGTGAAAGAGCTCAATCCGAAAATCGATATGGTCAAGGTAAATGAGCTAGAACCGGGGTCCCACAAACAACAAAAAAAAACTGTAATTCCAGAAAATCACAAAAAACGGCGTCATATCCTACGAGGGCTTTTTCCCGAGTCCACATGCCCTTCTCTTCCCTGATCACATGCCTGGAAACGTCGGAAGGGCTCATTTCAGAGCGTATCTACCCGAGAAACCCGGTCCCGTGTGTATTCATTTGGCAGGAACTGGTGATCACTCGTATTTTAGGTAACTTGATCGGAGATATGCAAATGCGCTCCAGGAAGAATCGAAACATCCTCAGTGAAGCGCATTTGCGTAGCTTACTGCTGAAAAACCCTGTGGGCTCGCAGAAGAATCATTTTTGCAGACGTCAATACCTCCTCGTGGAAGATATGCTTAAAGATGGTGTCGGCTCAATTCTAGTGCAAAACCCCTTCTATGGAGATCGAAAGCCGCCGAATCAATTCCGATCCTCCCTTGAAAACGTCACTGATCTATTCGTAATGGGAGCTGCATTGATCGCAGAGTGCAATCATCTTTTCAACTGGTCAGAGACTCTTGGTTACGGACCTTTCGCTATTTCGGGTGTATCGATGGGCGGTTTTATGGCTCAGCTTGCTGGATCAAACTCTCTACGTCCTATTTCAATAGTTCCGATTCTGGCATGGACCACTGCGTCACCATCGTATACAGAGGGAGCTATTGCTCCAGCTGTCAACTATCCATTACTGCAGAAACAGTTAGAGGATCCACAGTATACGGAAAAGATTCGGAAGATTCCCGATCAAAATTGGTTGGAAAGAATGCATGAAATGACGGCGAAAAACGGAGATACGCTCGCGAAGAATATGATGCGAATTCTGATGGACGACTTCACAAGTTTAGAATTCTATCCAACCCCTTTGGACACATCGCTTTGTCATGTATTCCTAGCCGAACAGGATCAATACGTGTTACGGAATCAGGGAACTCCTACTTATGAGCAGCTATGGCCAAATGTAACAGTGGAAATGATGCCGGGGTATGGACACGTGACAGCGTATTTATGGAAGCATGATCTTTGGAGGAAGCGGATCAATGAACTTCTGAAGAGGCAGCAGCAGCAACAAGCCAAGATATGACGCCGTTTTTACTAGGATTTTCTGATATTGTGATACTAGATACATTTCTCGACTAGACTTTTCTTATTTTACACCACCGGTTTTGTCTTCCTTCTCTCAGTGTGCCTTCAAATAGAACTACTTCGGGAATAAAACTATTCAACCAAATCATCTACCACTACAGCTAAAAATATTTTTATAATTTAAAAATTTCATTTTGGTTTATTGAAAAAAGAATGGTATGCAAAAAGAAAAGTGGGTACAGAGACAGAAAAGATTTTCCTAGCTGTGTGTCGAAGAGAGATGCACTTTTTAGATTTTAAAAAGAAGTATTCTTCAACAACAGTTTTTTAGAAGTGGAAATAAAAAATGAAAAAAAAACTCATACTAAAAACTCTCCATTTTATTCTCACAATTAACAAACACAACGGCGACAAACTAAATTTTCTAAAACGGCCCGGTGACAGTCGGTTCGAGAGGGGGGAGCGCGTTCTTTAAAAAGGTGGAAAACGGGTGAACTAGGAGAGAGAAAAGGTGTGAACGCACAATAACTCGCAATTTCATTAAATTTACATTAATTTAGTGTTTCTCACAATATTCGATGAAATTGCGAGCAAGTGTTCGCGGATGGAAAGTGCGGACGAATAATGAAAAGTTCTTGAATATATTTGTCAATTACTGAGCCTTTGGTGGTTCTCTTCCCTTGACGGTCTTGAACAAGAATTTCTGCGATTTCGTGAATGACCAGATATGTCTCTTTCCATAGATCAGAACAACAGCCACGAATGGAATTAGGGCAGCGATCTAGAATTTTTCGTTTTCTTCATTTTTCGAATTTCAATTCAGTATTACCTTAAGAGCCCACTTCTTTCTGGTGTCATGGAATGGCTCGGCGGCCCAGTGCATGAAAGCGGACACGTCCTTTGCTTGTTGCGACATCGTCGCCGGTGTTCCGTCCTTATACTCGATTCCCTCGTCGAACAATTGTTGTGGCATAGAGATGATACCTCCTGGGAAGTATGGATTGTAGGCCTTTCCGTCGTCGACCTTAACTCCGGCTGGAGCCTCAAGATATCCGGTGAGAAGAGAGAAAACGTAGTCGTCTCCTCCGTGTCTGGCGAGAGCCATCAACGACAAGTCTGGTGGAGCGGCTCCGTTGTTGGCGGCGGCGGCGGCCTTCTTGTTTGGATATGGGTTTGGAAGCTTGTCGGTGAGGATTCCTGGACGTTGAATGGCGGCTCCCTTGTCATCGACATCGTTGATGAGAGCGTCGGCGGCCTCTGCCTTAGCTTCCTCCTAAAATTAATCAAAATGAAGATATTTTTTCTCGAAAATGCATTATTACCTCTGTCATGATGGTGTCAACGAAATGACGATAGTGAATGAACTTCATTGAGTGGCAAGCAGCACAAACTTGCTTGTACACTTCGTATCCACGCCGGACACTGTAAACAAATTAAATGTATCATTTCAAACAGACTGAACTTACGAAGCAATATCGAAAGAAGAGAATGGTCCACTGTGAGCCCATGGCAAAGCGTACGGGTGCACGTTATCTCCGCTAGCGCTGACCGAGTTCTCCAAGGCATAAACGAGTCCCATTCCGGAGGCGGCGGTGGCTCCGGCGAGGAGCGCCAAACCGCGCTGAAAAAAATCAGTTTATCTCAGATGTAATTCACAGTCTGAGTGCCTCATCAGTCTTTTGACCACGAAAAATAATAATTGAAAACTAGATTTAAAAATCTAAAATAGAAAAATCTATTCCAGGCGGAAACTCACTTTAGATCCTTGAACTACGGCACGCTGCATTCCGCACCACGTCGATTACCTGTAAAATATATTATTTTAAAGCATTTCAGGCAAAAAAGTTAAGTTCACAACGTTTTCACATCCAAAAAGCCATATTCCTAATTTAGGCCATTTATGTTGAAAAATAGCCATTAATACTGAGATTTTGATTCTCAAATCGATTCCGGACATCTCAGAGATTTAAAAAACAATTAATCTCATTGAAAAAAGTTGAGTATGTGCTTAAAAAAGCTGAAAACAATTGAATAAATTGAAATCTCGTACAGCACGGCCATCTAGAAACGCGCCAGCCCCGGGTTGACGCACTTCGAGGGCGTCCTGCGTCTCTTCTTTCTCAATGCTCTCTCAGTGGTATTAAAACGAGAAGCTCCGCATTTGCAAAAATGTTCTTTTGAGTTCAATTCAATCGGAAATTTAAGAAATTGAAATTTATTTTCGGGAAAATTTTACGTATTAAACTGGGGCAATTAAGTGGAATGATATCGAAAAAAAATATGAGATCAAATATTATGATTTCGTAAATTCGACAATCTTTTCTTCTGCATTCTGATAGGTGCAAACTAGAATCGAGAAGTAAGTGGCGCCGATGTTCGCCTGCTCCATCATCATCCTCTGCTCGTCGCTCATCTCCTTGTTCGCTTCGATTTTCTTCATTTCAACAAAGTCGACGATTTGCTGATGCATCGGTTTCAGGATTTTCTCATAAACTTCCAAACACAACTCTTTTTTCACACGAAACACCGCCTGTGCTTGTGCCAATGTGAAGCAAGATGAATAGAATACAGTGGAGAGATACACGTCGTTGTACTTCATTTTCATACAAAGAGTCCAGAACTCGCCGAGCTCCTCGTAGTATTCTGAAGACCGCTGACCAAATGCCAAACGCTGGAACGTTGTGATAATGGTGGCCACTATTTGAGGCTCCAGGCCAATGTTTCCGTCTTCCTGTAACTGGAAATTTATTAGAATTTTATTCTTGAATAACAAAAAATTACATTATCATGTATTTTTCTCAAAAAACGTTTCAAGAACAGCGGTTGTCGTTTCAAGACGAATCTTCGTGTTGTCTTTTCAACAAGTTTCGCTGCCTCTCCAATCTCATCCATCGAAACTTCAGAGCCATCAAAGATGCCTATCGCAGCTATCCAAAAGTCTACTATACGATCGATGTCCTCGCATTCCATCGGTTCAATCTTTTCCATTTCGGCACAAATGTGGTGGAAAACTTTCAGAATTGAACGGGCATGTTGCTTTTGATAGGTAGAAGATCGTGTGATAAACTTGGCGAATTCGTCGACTTTCAGTCGGAAACTGTACTCGACAGAATTGACGCATGGAACGATAAAGTAGTTGGGAAGGTTCTTCAAGTCTTCGATGACTGAAATTGTCTTGTTTTCGAATTTATGTTTCGGCGACGCTTTCAAAATCAAAAATGTGGGGTAAACCTATCAAAATGAAGATCTCGGTGAGTTCTACGCGTCTGAAAATTCAGAATCATCGTCAGAGAAGCCTGGGCTACACTTCAATGAAAACAAAAATGATAAAATACCAAAGACTGGCCAGCAAAGTTAACAGAAATTCTCTATTTTCATAATTTCCCAGACGCTTTAAACTCCTCGGGCTCTACATTTTTACATGTTTGCGAGCCCACAATTTTGATTTTGAACATAGCTACCTACCGGCTAGTGGATGGAACGGAGCCACAATGGCAATTTCATTCAGAAAAAACTTTGGAATAATGTATCTCAATTCATTTGAGTCTGTCAAAGCATCGAAAAGAAGACGTGACAAAGAATGCGACGGTGCTCCAGATGTCCGGAGAATCATGCAATTCGCAGCGGTTCTTCTCAGAAACTCTTTCATCCCCGGCTCATCCAATTTCTGTGATTTTCGTGTTTCCTCAATTTTATTCCAGACTTCTTTACAGTCGTCTTTGCTCAATCTCCAGTTTTCTCTGAATCTTTTCAACCGTATTTCTCTTTTTCTATGCCAGAAAACCCTACTCTATCATTGTCTCAACAGCGATTTGTACGGCAACCGCCGTCTGTGTTTTCAAGATTTTTTCGCATATCCGTCTGAGTGACTCTTTGTTGTGCAGTAAGCTTATGAGATGGCGAATAACGGCTTCAGAGATTTCTTCTGATACTTTTAGATCCCATGTGATGATTTCGTTGAGAAAGGCGGAGAATGAATCTTCGCATTTTTCTAAATCGAAGTCATCGTCAAGATTTTGCAGAGCCAAGTATACTTCGCCAATGTTTTTAGTGTCTAGTGCTTTTGATATCTTTAGAAGTGCCATCATTATAGGGGACATCTCCTACAAAGCATGCTTTTTTTTGAAAGGCGTGGAATATTAGAAATATGTGTGGTGACCTCGAACAACTTGTTCATTGAATGAACTTTTTACTATGCCAATTTCATTTAACGAGTACAGAGAACATTGTGGTAAACTTGGGGTACGAAAAAAAGAGGGGAAATCCGATAGAAATAATAAATACGAACAAGGAAAGAAAACAAGGAAACGGAAAGATGTTAGAGAAAACCAACCCGAGTATCAAAACTAGAGGTAATTATTTTCCGGCTGTGGCTTCGGTAGCACGACGAATAGCCGCACGCTTTCCGACGACAGCCTTGAATCCACTCTTGATCGCCGTCACCGAGCATCTTGAGCCACAGTTGTTGCATTGAAGGAAGAACAGACGGGTATCTTTGGTGAGCTGGGTTTCCGGTGACTTGCAGGTATGGCACATAACGTACTCCTCTGAAAATCAACGACTTGCCAATGAAAAGAAAGAATTCCCTTACTAATGTATTTTCGGAGCACACTTTCAAAGTGCTTCTGCTGCCATCTTCCTTTAACAATCAAACAGTTACTTCCGTCAATAGATCCAGTTGTTCCCAATTCGGCGAGCAAGAATTGCAGCACGTGCTTGTCTTGTCTCTTCATAAGGCGGCAGATTTCGAGGAAGTTTGAGAAGGCGGTCTTCTTGGATCCGGCTCTTCCGACTTCCGGAAGTTTGATAGCGAACTTCTTCTTGTCTCCAGCAAAGTCGGGATTCTTGTCCTTCATCACTTGGAAGACAAGAGTGAGGGCTTCCTCGTAGGTGTAATCTGGCCAAACTCCTTTTGCATCGATCAAGTTTTGAGCACCGATTCCGATATCTAAAAATCGAAAGTTGAATTTTAAAAAGAAATTTCAAATTTTCTTACCAAGTGTTGGGACTTTCTCTTCAACGATCTCTTCAGCTCCTTTTGGTGCTCTCTTCTTCTTTTTCGTTCCCAAATTGAGTTCTTCTGAAAATTACAAACATTAGTTATGAAGAATTTCAATAAATGAATCAAAACTAACCCATTCCGTCAGCAGCGACATCTGCTACGTTCTCAGTTGGTGCACCTTCCTCGTCATCGAGTTTGATCACCTTCTTAGTCTTCTTCTTTTTTCCGAGGTCGAGTACCTAAAAATCTCTTTCTATTCGAGTTCAATTTCGCAATCAACTTACAAGATCGTCAGCCATTGCTGCTTTGTTTTAAGTTTGAAGACGGTTTCCTGGAAATTGTGTATTAGAGAAATGCATAAAGAATTCTAGGTAACAAGAATCGGTAAGAATGAAAATATGAAGATCGAAGCTTTAGTTTTACGAAAATATTATTTCGACGAAAAAAATCCAACGTTTACAATGCCACAACAGCAAAATTGGGTTGCGAAACTGGAAAAAAATGCATTGAAAATAAAGGCGCAGAGAGGAGGAAGGGTGGAAGGTCTCGCAACGATTTCTCTGTGAGGCTGGGGGAGATTTACGAGAACCGAACGTTTATTATTTTTCGTGTTTTTTCATTGAATTTTTAGAAGAAAACTGATATTTTGCGCTATTTTGAGATAAAATATTTTGATAGAGCAACCGAATAAGTGATCTTCGTTCTTAGGGAACTTCTGAGCCAATCCTGGAGTAGGTCTGTGACTTAGTAATTGTTTGCTAAGCTGGTTTTACCGTTTCGAAAGCTGAAAAGTTGAATTCTTTATAATTTATGTTGATTAGAAGTTGTTCAGACTCAAAAGTTTGGCAGGTAGATGACATTTCTCTATTCTTTCATCCCTCTTCTGATGATAATTTTTCTTCCCACGGAGTCGTGACCCTCGAGAAATCTCTGCAAACGGAAGTAAGCTGCTAATAAATAATTCACATGTGAATCCATATATCTTGCCCTTGCTAGTGCGATTTGATATCTATTTACAAAGTCATTCAGTTTCTATTCTTGTCGACAAGCTGCTCCATATCAATATCAGAAAACAACCACCAAATCCTCCGTTTGTTGAGACAAATCCGACTAGTTCATGACGTCTTCTCGTCTTCTCGCAACTCTCGATTCGCACGAAATTGAAGATTTCATAATTGTGATAGGATAAAAGATGCGAGGACAATCAGCTTCATTATATAACGTAGAGCTATTTGAATAGAAGATACACGCACCGCCGAGAGTATATGTAAATCTGAGTTGTATTTCGACAACGGAAGAAAACGAAGAAGTTGCCTCACGTCCGAGTAGAATGCGAAGAAAAGAAGAAGAAGAAGGCGGGTGGCTCTCCCTCTCTCTTAGTGTTGCGAGATTGGCAGCCCAGACCCCGAGACTCGTTGGCTCAGCCAGGCATATCGCCAACGAATTGCTGCTCTCGGGTCGCCGGTGTCGTCTGTGCTCTCCGCTTCCCTACTACTTCGTTGACCCGCTCTCTCGTTTTTCCACGGCCGCGCATAACATCACATTCTCATTCTGTACTCCACACACAGCTATTCCGTTCATTCTTCTTTCTCTCTCTGATTGGTGTACCTCTTCAGACCTCACGGGGCATTAAATGAGGTACGAGAGTCATAAATTCGGAAGGATTCGGAGCATTCTGTGCCAGCCCTTACTTCTTCTCTTTTCGTTTTCAAATTCTCTCTGTTCCAAGTTTAGTAAATATCAATTTTCTTCTCAACAAAAAACAAAAGCTGTGAGTCAAAACTCTTATTTTGATTCAAAAAACAATCTACACAAAACAATTCATAGCGACGACGCCCATTCAGAAAATAAACGCGGAAACTGTTTTCTTATCTTCGTTTCCGTTTCTATTTCTGATAGGAAAGTTCAAACTATTTGATTACTTTTGGTGGCTATTAGTGCATTCTGTTTTTTTTCTGTAGTCCTCTGAACCGAAGGAAGCCAATTTGGTTCTAGATTCTTCGTACTTTTTTTTTGCGCGAGCACCCCGGGGAATCCGATGGCGGTCTTCATTACAAACAGAGCTGATTTATTCTCCGTTTTCTATGAGCAAGACCGCTGACTATGCTAATTGTCTCTGCAGTGCTTTTGACGAATCTAATTGCCATCGTTTCTTGAATCTGTCATCGGTTTTCATTTGACTCCTACGAGTATATTCTCGCGTAAATCTCGCGCACTTTCCGACTTCCTTCCATCTGTCGGAACAATGATAACACTCGGACAAATATGTATAATAAGGTGGCCGTCACTCCTCTTCTCTCTCTCGTTTTCGCCGCCAAACAAAACAATCTCTCTCCGCTGATTCACCATGGTTATGTGCCTAGGCTCCCCAAAATTCGTTTCGTTTCATTTCTGTGTGTTTCGCCTCCATCTCGTGTTTTTTTTTTCTCATTGCTGGTCAAGAGTAAAAAAAGAGGAGAAATTGAAAAATTCGGGGGGGGAAACGGATCGGTGAGTGACGGATGCATTCCAGCATCCAATTTCCTCTCAGTGTCTCCTGGCGCTACCATTTTCCGATAGCAGTATAAAAGGGAAGAAAGACACGTTTTATGTGTGTGCATCTACGAAATTAAACATCGGGGGCTCTCTCCTCTTCTTTTTTTCATATAAGATAAGGTCGGATATGTCCTTCTGCAAAGGATCATTGCGAAACACGACTTCTTCATTCTTTTCTCATTTTCTCATTTCTTCATCTAATTCGATTCGGTTTTTTTTGCCATTTTTGTTCTAAGACGGACAATATATTGTAAAGTAGGTAATTGATTATATCAATTGCAACCTATTATCGGTTCTAAATTAGAACTTCTGATTTTATGTTTGTTTCCTTTGTTCATTGGAGGTTCCATGAATAATCTCTCTCGAATTCCACGCCATCAAGTTTGAATGAATTAATGATTATCAACAAAATATTCTCATAACTTGATGACGTATTTAGAAAAAAAAGATGAACTAGAGTTGAACTTGGAAAAAAACTGCGAGTTTCCGTAAAAATCTTTGGGAATCATGATTCGATTATTGGCAATTAACTTTCTAAACTTTCGAAATCGTTCAAATTTAGCCGTAAAAAATATGATTCAAAAGGCAGACTTGGCATTGTTGGCTAACATAAGTGAATTAGAAAGTAAGAAATCCGTGACTTTTCTCTTAATCTTGATGATCTTTCTCTGTTTGGAAGATTTTGTAATGCTCTACCCATGCCCTGTATTAACACGACTTATTTGAAGCCAATTCCCATTTTTCAATAATTCATACCGTAATAATCAAGAAATATTTGAATTGTTCGGGCCTACTATCAAGCTCCGCCTCCTTTCATTTTCAGTCCTCTCGGTTTCTCTCAATGTTAGTCAGAAGAATGCTTTCTCAAATTATTGTTTTTGGGTACCTATCTGATTAATTCGCATCCGCATCGGATATGTGCTGCCTACAATCTTCTCCTCCATGGTAACCGACTACAACACGGTTCTTCCTCTTCTTCATCCGTCTTCCTTCTTCTCTTCATTCATTTTCCCACAGTCACCACCCCTTTTTCTCTTCTCTTATGCTCCTACACTCACGCGATTCTAATTCATATATATTTGATTTCAGATTGGCCATTCGAGCCACTCAGATGTCGTCGGGCGCACCGTCGGGTTCATCAATGTCAAGCACACCCGGATCACCACCACCGCGCGCCGGCGGACCCAACAGCGTATCGTTCAAGTGAGTAGCGGCAACTTGCCGGAGTTTCTAGGCAACTTGCCGGAGTTTCTAGCAATAAATTCCCTGACCTTGTTCTTCAAGCCAATCCTTTCAGAGATCTATGCTGTCTCTTCTGTTGTCCACCATTTCCGTCGTCGATCGTGTCGAAGTTGGCGTTCATGCCACCAGAGCCAAGCTACACAATTTCCGAGAACAATAAGCTCGTTCTGATAGAGGGACGCGCCGCGTGGCCACACGAGAACGTCTTCCTGGATACGTGCGTGGAGATGCGTGTGGCACGAACGCGACGACGTAATCGAGTCGCGTGCACAATGATTCGCGCCATTCCCGACGCCCACTTCACACTGCTCTTTTCCCATGGAAACGCTGTTGACTTGGGACAAATGTCCTCGTTTCTCTACGGTCTTGGCTATCATTTGCAGTGCAACGTGTTCAGTTATGACTACTCGGGATATGGTTGCTCGACGGGAAAACCATCGGAGAAGAACCTGTATGCGGATATTACGGCGGCGTTTGAGCTGTTAAAAACTGAGTTTGGTTAGTTTAAAAAAATGCTGAAAGTGTGCTCTATTGAACTTTTGGATTGTCGTTTCGGCGACAGTTCAAATTTTCGGAGGCGTCGCGCCAATCAAAATGAAGTTCTTACTCACTAAATAAGGTATTTTCAGGTGTACCGAAAGAGAAGATCATCCTCTACGGACAATCGATTGGCACGGTGCCAAGTGTCGATTTGGCGAGTCGAGAGGATCTTGCCGCTCTCATTCTACACTCCCCGCTGATGTCTGGAATGCGTGTCGCCTTCCCCGGAACTCAGACGACGTGGTGTTGCGACGCGTTTCCCTCCATTGAAAAAGTGCCACGGGTGAAGTGTCCGACGCTTGTGATTCACGGAACCGACGATGAGGTCATCGACTTCTCCCATGGAGTCTCCATCTATGAGAGGTGTCCAGCGTCGGTGGAGCCACTCTGGGTTCCAGGTAAATCGCTTTTTGATTTGCGCGCCACACGGTGAAGAAAGTACGCTCTATTGAGCTAAATGGCGGTTATTTGAATTTTACGTGGCAAGAACACATTGTTGCTCATAGCTCGGATAACAAAAATAGTCCAAGAAAGAGCGTACTTCCCTATGGCATCACCACGTGACGATTTGTAGTTATAGCCAAGATTTGAATATTTTTGAGAAGAGATTAGACAGTCAGAAGAATACATTTTGTGGAAAACAAAATAGTTTTTTTCCAGGAGCCGGACACAATGACGTGGAACTTCACGCCGCCTATCTCGAACGTCTGCGGAGTTTCATCGAGCTAGAAGCGTCAGCGATACGAGTGACAGCGCCGATTCATCGTGCACCAGCCAACAGCTCGAATTCCAATGCATCTAATGGCACCGCGTAGTAATTCCATAGACATTTCCTCATAATTTCTGTAAATTCTAGTGTCTAATCTATGATTGTAACCCAGTTATTCTATTCATTTTCTTCCCGGCTAACGATCTTCTGCTTCATCCCAAAACTCTCAACTTCCTTCTTCATATTCTGAATACTATTGTATGTCAAAGACTATACCACCTTCGTGTGTCTTGTACGTGTGGCACATATCCACTTTTTTTTCTTCCCTAATATTTTGACTCATCTTCCATCTGAACCAACGGGATTATTCTCTCTAACTGTCCTCTTCCTCTTTTGCTTAGAGCATAATTTTCTATATTCTCGTCCAAGCATCCCAATGAACAACTCCTGAATTCTCGTCCGTCTGCTCACCAATTGTTTTCACCCCCATCCCCAAACAAAAAAAACCTCATCTGTAATATGTTTTCAACCAACGAATCAAAAACGTTTGTTTCTTTTCTCTTTTTCTTCGTCATCTTTCAATACGTTGCATCTTCAGCTCTATTTTGGCGGCACCCTCTTGGAACCACATCTCTTTGTTTTTGGAATAAAATTCGATTTGAGATTTATTATTTGAAAAAAATTAATACAACACAGTAAGCATGCAAGAAAAAGAGGAAAAATTAGAAAAACAAAAAATTGGGAAAAGTTTGGTTTTGAAAAGTCAAATTTAGGAAAATATGAAGGCAATCAGTGTAAAAGCAAGTGCTGGCCGAAGATCCGACAACTTGACGGCCCCGATATCTCATCACGAAAACTACCGTATGAATTTAATTGCTACCGTAAGAAATTTCGAAAATTTTTATTTGTTAATGAGTTTCATCAATTTTAATCGATTTTCAACGAATATTTGTTTTTTTTTCTGAGGAAGAGCTAGAAAAATCGCTGAAAACCGATGGAAATTGATAAAATTCGATAAATATTACGGTAGTAATTAAATTTATACGGTAGTTTTCGTGGTGAGATATCGGGGCCGAGTATTTGCCAATTATCTCGGACCAACACCGGATATTTGTTCTTTTTCGTAATAATAGAATCCATGTCTTAACACTAAATTATATCCAGCCAATTCTTTAGAAACATTTTGAATATCTCTTGAAATCTCATTCTTCTTCTCGACCATATCTTGATCTCGATCGGCCTCGTATGAATTCTGAATTCTGTCCAATTCTCTCTCCAGTTCTTTCTTCTTGTTCATAACCATCAGAACCTCATACTCTTCTGCCCAAGGTTCAACGGAGGTGTTTCCAATCTTGAACGTCTGATCTTTTTCCCACGAATACAAGTGGATTTTGTTTCCCAACCAGAGAATGCTCATTATTTGACATTCCCTTCGTTTCGTTGGGTTGGCTGCACTGAAAATTGGATTCGCGGTGAATTTTTTCATACGTGTTTGCAAAACGTTTTATTCGCGGGCTCTGTCTTACTGCAGGGTCGCATCCTAACTGCATGGCAACTCAGCGATGCGTAGGTATTTTTCTCATTTTGTTGAAAAATTAAAAATCAGGGCCTAAGCTTTTTTTCGAATCAAATTGAATAGAAATTTTTCTTCGCATCATGTTGAATATAATCGCTTCCTAGCGGTGGGATTTTTTCGATGTAAGAGGCGGCCTTGTAGAGCATAAAAAGTTATGCATTTTGGTGGAAGGACGGCCGGATTGAGTTATTTCGACAGCTCTGGTGTGAGATGAATCCTAGAAACCGAGTAAAAAAACGGTTCGTTCAAAAAAATCTAACGTGTTTACCTCAAAATTTAATCGGCCAGTTTTGAAATATAAGTTCCCAAATTTTTCAGACTGTTTCCAGTACAATCAAATAGTTCATTTTTTAATAAATCGAGCGATATTATTTTTTACGACTGGATTAATAAGCCGTGGTCGAAAATTCTCACATTCTCAGTAGAGCATTCATTCTGACCCCAGTGATTGAATATAGTTTCGAGTATGAAAAATCTGATCCTTTTTTGACTTACATCAAATAAAAGCAGGCGTGCCCCATCCGCTGTCCAATTAAAACAACGATTCCATCGAACAAAATCTCCGGTCGGAATTCTTTCATATCCAATCCCAGAAGATCAACCATATCATGATCACTTTTAATCCAAAACTTGATAAAAGTGTTCACATCGTAATGAGTCAGTCTGTGCATACCAAGTCTTACTGAATAAGCATCCTTCAATCTGAGCAAGTGTTCAAGACGGTACTGTCTAGCATCAGAATAAAAACTGTCGCGGAACTTGAATGCCTGGAATAATATGGGTCGAAACATTAGTTTTTTTTGAAACTAACATTTTCATGGTGATAATTGAATGGAATTTTCGTTCCACTCATAATATGTAAATCGATATTGCTATTAGCCATTTCCATCACCAAATCTAAACATTTCGCATCAATTTCCCCTTTGTCTAGACGCAACAAATCAAAATTCCTGAGTACTGGTTCCGTTAGAATTTCTTTCAAGGATCGTAAAGTCATTCCTTCAAGGTCAACATCAATATAACGTGATTTGAAGGAAATGATATTCTGTAGATGCTTGAAAATTGATAAACAGTTTTGGAAAGGTGTGGGGTATTTGTCGATCCTGTAATGGGAAGTTTAGGTTAGTTGCTCTATTTTTCTACTCACAGTCGAGATAATATTTGTGAACGAAGGTTTTTCGATCCCTTTATCAGTTGATCTGGTTCAAATTGATACAACTTTTTGTTGAGAAATTCGATTTCAAGAACCGTTAATTTAAGTGTAGGCGAGTATCTTGGATTGTTGACGTTGACATGAATTCCAATTTTGTTACTTTTCACTTTTGTACGTCTTATCATTCCTTCCATTTTCCTTGAACACAGTGACAATTTTATTCTGGAATTTCTAGGTTTTATTCTACACATTTTTCAGCTAGCTGACTGGAAAAGTTGACCTTCCCTCATCGCCCTTAAAGGAGGGTGAAAGGGAGTACGGTAGTCAACTTTTTGTAGAATTGTCTGCAAACACGCGCTTGCGGACCTGGCATTCTAATTGACGACACTCATATTTTTTGGCGATTTTTCAATGAAAAAGTTCTGGCTTTAAGCTGATCGCCACACTGTCAAAAACTTTTCTAGGGCTCTAAAAATTTTATATGCATCACGTATAGCTCGAAGTTTGCTGAAATGCTATACCTCAAATGCTATGAAGTGATCAAGTGCTATGAAGCTAATTTTCCCAAAGTTGGCTCTTGTGCTATTGCTATTTTGGCCTTTTTTTCTTGGCTCTTGTGCTTTGACTTTGGATCAAGTGCTTTAAAAGTAGCAACCATAGCACCAACGGAAAAAACAGAACTTGGACCATAGCACAAGGGCCATAGCAGAAGAGATATAGCACATGAGACAATAGAACAAGAGCCAACTATGAGAAAATTGGCATATAGAACTTGAGTATCAACCCTTATTCTGCATTTTTTTCAGCTTCAAACATGAAATCCACTCACATTTCCTTAATATCCATTGATCGAATAACTTCACTCCTTGCCAATCCAGGTAGCTCTTGCAGCTCAAAACCTTTTTTTCGTTTCAAAGATTCCTGTCGTTTTGCTTCCAATCCTTTAGACTTGTGTAGGTCAGACATCTTAAATCTGTTGAATAGAAAATTGAAGAAAAATGGAGAGGTATTTAGAATGGCATGAGATAAGTATTGGAAAGTTATTAACTTTGATTCGATAAGCACGAAAATGGAAAAAATTAACAAACAATTTATTGGAAGAACAAGAAAAATGAATCATGCATTAAAAGATCGGCTCCAGACGATGAGCCCCAAGAAGAATAGTGGAAAAATTGATTTTTTTTTAAATATTAATCTAAGACGGTTATTCACATAGAAAGTAGCATACTAATTCAATGTTTACTACATGCTAATGCGTTAGAATGTCACAAAAATTGAATTGAATCGTACTTTTTTCTGATTTATAAAATCATAAGTTATATATAATTCAATTCGCTTATGAAGAAAAAAATGTACTGATAATGCTATCAGGATAGTTCTGTAAAGGGGATGTAATTTTTTGGATTCGAAAATTTTGAGATTTTGTTTAGGGATTTTTTATAAATTGCTTGTCTGAAAGAAGATTTTCCTGTGAGTGGATTCTGAATTTTCTAGCCGTCACTGGAACCTGATAGTCTGGAAATCTTATTGTGAAAACGCCATGTCAATAATGCATTGCAAAAAGGGGGCGGGGCCAGGTTCCAGAGAGAGCTAGAAATTTAAGAATCCACAACAGAGAAGCTTATACTTTCAGACCACTAATTTCTAGAAAATCCCTAACCCATGTGAAAAAAGAGACCCTTGTTATAGCACTTGAGTATTTGCCAATTATCTGGGGATATTCGATCACTTGTAATGAATCCCTCTCTGAACTCTAAGTTATAGCTATCCAATTCTTGGGAAACATTTTGAAGCTCTCTTGTAATCTCATTCTTCTTTTCGATCGTATTAACTTTCTCCTCCAATTCTCTTTCCAGTTCTTTCTTCTTATTCATAGCCATCAGAACCTTATACTCGGGTGCCCATGGCTCAATGGGGGCGTCTTCAAACATTGGCAGATCTTTATCCCACGAATACAAATGGATCTTGTCTCCCAACCAAATAACGGCCATTATTAAACGTTCCCTTCGTTGTTTCGTCGGGTTGGCTGCACTGAAAATCGGATTAACAATAATTTTTTTCGTCTGTTCTTTTTTTGACTTACATCAAATACCAACCGTTGAGCCCCGTCCTCTGTCCAACTAAAACGACGATCCCATTGAATAAAATCTCCGGTTCGAAAAGCCACCACTTATCCAACCACAGAAGGCCAACCATATCATGATCACTATCTATCCAACATTTGATAAAAGTGTTCAAATCGGAACTAGTCAGTCTATGCGTATCAAGTCTTATTGAATAAGCATTCTTCAAACTGAGCAAATGTTCAATACGGACCGGTCTAGCATCGGAATAATAAATATGGCGAAACTTGAATGCCTGGAATAATAATGTTCGAAAACGCATACTTATGAAATTTTTTCACTGAAAATTCATTAAAATAGTCTAAAATGCTCTAAATACCCAAAACAACCGTTTTTTATGCTCAATATAATCCTGGAGCACAAAACTTGTATATTGGTGGGAAGGCCCGGCCCGGCCCGTCAGAAGTACGAAAAAACGTTTTTCAACAAAAAAACTATGAAAAAACTCACATTATCATGGTAGTAGTTGTGTGGAAATTTCGTTTTACTGGAAATATGTAAATCTCTATCGCTATTAGCCATTCCCATCACCAAATCTAAACATTCCGCGTCAATTTCTCCGTTTTCTATACACAAAAGGTCAAAGTTGTTGAGTGCTGGTTCTGTTAGAATTTCTTTGAAAAATGATACAGTCATTCCTTCAAAGTTGACACGTATCCAGAAGGATTTGAATGAAATGATACTCTGAAGATGCTTGAGAAATGATACACAGTTTTGGAATGAGGTGTAGTAATTTTTGATTCTATAAAGAAAAGTAAGTTTGGTTAGTTGGTCTTTTTTTTTACTTACAATCGAGATATTATTGGTGAACCAGTTTTACGCTTGTTCGATCCCATTTTTAGTTGATCAGGAGTACATTGATACACTTTTTCATTGAAGGTTTCGATTTGAAGAATCGAATTATTGATGTCCACTTGAAATTCAATTTTCTTAGCTTCCAGTTTTGTTTGTTTAATCATTACGTCCATTTTTCTTGAACACAGTGATAACTTTATTCTGGAAATTTCCATTTCAAATTTTTTTTCTTGAGGCTCATCGTCTGTAATCCACTCACATTTCATTAATATCCATTGATCGAATAACTTCATTCCTTGCCAACCCAGGTAGGCATTGCAGTTTGAAACCTTCTTTTAGTTTCAAAGGATTGTGAAGATCAGAGCACTTTGACATCTAAAAATGGAAAGTTAGAGTGGGGCAGTAACATTCAGGCATTTTATCTGTTGAATGGAAAGTCGATGCACAAAATGAACAGTTAGAAGAGATGAGGCAAAGAGGATGAGGTCACCTTGGGGTATGGATCGATAGAATTCGTATAGTGCCCTCTGGGAATGTGGAAAGTGCGCTCTACGGCTAAGTCTCTTTTGAACGGTGGTGGTCAATGATCTGCAAAAGTTGGGATTTGAAGAAATACGACAGGGATCTGTGAAATGAAATGACTTTGAATCTCTGAAATTAGATTGAAATTTCAAGAATCCCAGTTACTTTAAAAAGAAAACGGTATTCAAAAGTTAAGAACTTTTCTTTGGTACCCATCAAAATGTCAATATTAACAAACAATTTATTGATAAAAAACAAAAGAAAAATGGCGAGACGACGATGAGCCTAGTGCGCGCGGCACCAAACTGGCGTGGAGTGTAAGTTCGACCCCACAGATGGTAATCATTTTTGTCTTATTCCGAAATATTGTAAACTGACAAATTAGTGCATACACCACATCTTACGTCAAATTGCATATTTGCACTACTTTCTGTACCACGAGGCTTTCCTGTCTGGCCACCTTAAAATTTTTATTATTAGTCTTTTTTTTTTCAAGGAAAAATTGAAGATGGTGCAGGATTGCAAAGGAGAAAAAAAAAAAACTAATTGCCTTGCTGTTGTACTGCTCCATTACTAGAAGTTTCATTTTGTAAGCTAGCATTCGCTTGTTTTTCCTTCCGCAAGATATATTCACGGCATTGTTTAACAAAATAAAAGTCTAGTCCATCCTCTTTCAACCATTTCGGATCGAGTTTTATCTCATCATCATACACGAAATCTCCAGGCAAACTCTCATCCGGCACCTTCATCTTCTCGTGGTATCGGCGGATTGCGACGTGACAAATCACTCCGTTCACCGGAGGCTCTCGAAGGTTTTCACTGAATTGACGATGTTCACATATCAGGTAAGAGGTTGCCGTCAGTAGAGAATAGGCGTCAACTGTGAAAGTGAACGAAGAGATCACCAAGAGAAGGGTCAACTTCTGGAAAAAAAAATAGTTGTGCTTTTGAAAACCCAGATGCCAAGCTCGGCCTGTAGGCTTGGTTAAGGGTTGTTTGGAAAACAGAACAAGGAACGAAATTCCGCCTTTTTTTCTGCCGTTTTCCAAAATGTTTGACTCACCGAGAAATTAAATGCGATAATTGCAAGGTACAAATGGAGGAGTCCAAGAATCAAAACGTAGAGTCTTGGCTTCAATGTGTATGGCCTCTGTTTTTCCGGTAAACGAATGTAGAGTCTGGTGGATATACTGGAGAATTTGTAGTAGGAATACATGAGGGTTAGAGTCGAGACAAGAGCAATCAAACGGATCACCTGAAACGTTTTTATTCAATCGATGAAACGAAATTTCTCAAAATTTCAAAAATTCTCTACAAAGACCGCCACGTCAATTTATGCTCAGTTGCAATCGGTTTGACGGCAAATTTGAATTATCTGTAAT
>GL380181.1:0-21219 GCA_000143925.2 Caenorhabditis brenneri | reverse complement strand
TTTTCGTTTCAAGGTTCCTGTCGTTTTGCTTCCAATGCTTTCAAAAGAGTAGGTCAGACATTTCACCTGTTGAACAGAAAATTGATTAAAAATGGAGAGATATTTAGAATGACGTGAGATAATTATTGGAAAGTTTTTAACTTTTCTTGGGTACTCATGAAAATTTAAAACATTAACGAAACATTTATGCAAGGAACAATGAAAAAGTTAATTATGCATTAAAAGATCGGCTCCAGACGGTAAGCCTCGAAAAAAATAGTGGAAAGAATGTAGTGGAAAGAATGGCTTTTCAGTTTTTAAAAATATGGATGTAAGGCGGTCATTCAAGTAGAAAGTAGAATTCTAATTCAATGTTCACTGCACATTATTGTGTTAAAATACAACAGCGGATATTTGTTCACTCCAAACTGTACACACCATCTCTGAACACTAAATTATATCCAGCTAATTCTTGGGAAACATTCTGAAGTTCTCTTGAAATCTCATTCTTTTTCTTGACTATATTTTGATCTTGACTGGTCTCCAACAACTTCTGAATTTCCTTCAATTCTGCCTCCAATTCTTTCTTCTTATTCAAAACCATTAGAGCCTTATACTCTGGTACCCAAGAATCATTGTCAACATTTCCATCGGACTGGAGTGACACCTCCTTACAATAACAGTATATTTTTTCTTCGAACCAGACAACACCCATCATTTGATATTTCCGTTGTTTTGTAGGATTAGCTGCTCTGAAAACATTAACAATATTTCTTCACCTTACTCTTCACTTACACTAAATATGTGGATGGCGAGTACCGGGGGTTTTTGAGAGTCACTATTCCATTGAATAAACTCTCAGGTTGAATAGGTTGCCTCGAATATAATTCTAGCATCTCCACCATATCGTGACCACTTTCTATCCAATATTTGATATAATTGTTCATATCAGAATACGTGAGTTTATTCCAACCGAGGCGTACGCTATAACTATTCTTCAAGGTGAACAAATCATCAACACGAACCCATCTGGCATCTTTATAATAAATAAAGTCAAACTTGAATGCCTGAAAATATAGGTTTCAAGATAACTAAAAATCTAAAATCAAAAATAAAAACTAACATTTTTATGTGAATAATTCTCTGGAACATTTGTATGGTTAATGTGTAAATCTCTATTGCCATGAGCCATTTCCATCACCAAATCCAAGCATTCTGCATCGATTTTCCCTCTGTCTAAAGACAAAGACACAAAATCTCTGAGTGCTGGTTCTGTTAGAATTTCTTTGAAAAATGGTACAGTCATGACTTCGAAATTAACGTATAAAAAAAGTGATTTGAAAGAAATCATATTCTGTAGATGCTTTAGAATTGATACACAATTTTGAAAAGAAGAGGAGTTAATGTCGATCCTATAATGAAAAGTTTAAGTTAATTCTTTTTATATTTAGGCTTACCATCGAGAAAATACCGGCGGGGCAAGTTTATTCGATCCCTTTATCCGTTGATCTGGACCACAGTGATACATTTTATGGTTTCGAGTTTCGATTTCAAGAGTCGAATTGCACATGTTGATATGAAGCTCAATACTGTTACATTTCACTTTTGCATAGCGAATCATTCCTTCCATTCTCCTTGAACACAGTGATAGCATTATTCTGGAATTGGTAGGTTTTATTCACATTAAACCTGACGTGGGATTCATAATACTCCTACTATACTAGCCAAAAGTTTTTCAAAGCCTTTAAGGTAAAACCCACTCACATTTCCTTAACATCCATTAATCGAACTACTTCATTCCTTGCTAACCCAGGTAGCCATTGCAGTTTGAAACCTTCACCTCGTTTTACAGGTCGCTTTCCTTCTCTCGACATCTGAAAATGGAAAATTAGAGAAATACACCTTGAAGTGAAATTAAGACATTCTATATGTTGAATGCAAAATCAATGCAAAATGAACAGTTAGAAGAGATGACGTATTGAGGAGGAGGAAGAGGTCACCTTGGGGTATGGATCGATAGAGTTCGTATAGTGCCCTCTGGGAATGTTCAAAATGCGCCCTACTGCTAAGTCTTGTTTGAACGATATTGGTGGCCAATAATCTTCACAAGTTAGGACTTGAAGAAATACGACAAAGATCTGTGAAACGAAGTAACTTTGAATCAAGAATCACAGTTAAAAAAAACGGTACTTAAAAGTTATTAACTTATCTTTGATACTCATGAAAATGTCAACATTAACAAACAATTTATTGAAAAAAAAAACAAGAAAAAATGGATCATGCATTAGAAGTTGGGCTCCAGACGATGAGTCTCGAAAAAAAAGTGGAAAGAATGGAAAAAAAATATTAATGTAAGGCGTTTATTCACGAAAAATGTGACACTTCGATTCAATGTTCACTGCATTTTGATGCAATAAAATGACTCAAAAATTGAATAAAAAAGTAATTTTTTGCTGATGAATAACATCATAAGTTATAGACGCGGCGCGGGCCTTCCAACAATTTATTGTTTTAAAAAATGTACTGATAATGCTATCAGGATAGTTCTGTAAAGCAGATGTAATTTTTGAAATTTGAAATTGGAAACAAAAGCGGATATTTGTTCACCAATAACTGTAAACACCATCTCTCAGCACCAAACCAAAATTAAGACTATCCAATCTTTGGGAAATATTCTGAAGCTCTTTTGCAATCTCATTCTTCCTCTCGGCCTTATTTTGATCTTGACTGGTCTCCAATGAATTCTGAGTTTCTTTTAATTTTCTCTCCAGTTCCTTCTTCTTATTCAGAACCATTAGAACCTTATACTCTCGGGCCCAAGACTCGTCTGTTAAGCTTCCTCTCAAACGGAATGTCTCATCTTTATCGCAGGATTTCAAGCAAAGCATTCCGTTGGGGCAGCATGTGATGCTCAATATTGGTCGTTTCCGTTGTTTTGTTGGGTTGGCCACACTGAAAATCTTAACAATTTGTCTCGAATTCACGTCACACTTACACTAAATAGATTGCCGGTCGTCCTTTTAAAACCACGACATCATCAAAAAAACGCTCAGTTTGGAATACAGGTAATGGTCTGAATGATAGACTTTGAACCATATCATGATCACTATCTATCCAAAATTTGATGAAAGTGTTCACATCTTGTTGGGTCAGTAGATTCCATCCAAGGCTTACTGCATAACTATCTTTCAAAGTGAGCAAGTTTTCAATACAGACCCATTCTGCGTCATTATAATAAATATCGTGAAACTTGAATGCCTGGAATTTTATAATTTTACATACCTAAAAATCCAAAAAAAGTAGGGTCTCCATTTGAGTAAAATTTTGTCCGCCCGGGCGCACGGTAATTTTTTTGTACGTACAATTTTTTTCTCGGTTTCTACGCTCCATCTCACACGGACTTCTACAAATTTCATATTGTGTCTTAAAAATCTGACAGTAAGCCGTGCAAAAGTTTGCCCGGGCGGGTAACGGGTGCCCGCAATTTTTTTGCCCACGTGGAGAGCCTTAAAAAACTAACATTCTCATGATAATAATCCCTCGGAATCATCGTTCCCTTGATATGTAGATTTCGATTGCTTTGAGCCATTCCCATCACCAAATCTAAACATTCTGCATCAATTTCTCCGTTTTCTAAACGCAAAGATTCAAAATCTTTGAGTTCTGGTTCGGTTAGAATTTCTTTGAAAAGTGATACAGTCATTCTTTTAAGGTTGACATGCAAACAAAGTGATTTGAACGAAATGATACTTTGAAGATGCTTGAGAATGGCGACACTTTTTCGGAAAGAGGTGGAGGTTTTGTTGATCCTATAAAGTCAAATTTAGATTTTTATTTGGAAATATTGAGTAATACTGAATGGGTCCCCGATTTTGGGTCCCAGTATCTTTGGGTGCCACAACGGCCGGGTGCAGAGTTCCCCGGAATTCCGACTTCCGACTTCCGTGTAAGGAAAGAGTCACTTCCGGGCAACTCTGGCCGGGTGGCTGCGGAGAGATCCAGCCCCCCTTAATGTGAGCTACTCGGACGTTGATAGATCGTTTTTTCTTCGGAATGTTCTATTTTCCAGGAAAAAAAATCGGGGACCCATTCAGTATTGACCTAAAATATTTCACCTTACCATCGAGATAAAACTTGTGAACTAAAGTGAATTGATCCATAGTTAAGTCGATCTGGACTACAGTGATACACTTTTTCGTTGAAGGGTTCGATTTGAAGAATCGAATTGTTGATGTTCACATGAAATTCAATTTTCTTCGTTTTCACTTTTGTATATCTGATCATTCCTGCCATTCTCCTTGAAAATATTGACAATTTTATTCTGGAATTTGTAGTTTTTATCCACAATAAACCTGACTCACGCGGTTTACAAATTTTCCATGAAATGGTGGTCTGAAAGTAGATGTTCCTGTGAGTGGATTCTGAAATTTCCAGCTTTCACTGAACCCTGAGAGTCTGGAAATCTTGATCTGAATTTGCAATGTCAATTGTAAATAAGGGGGCGATTTCAGATCAACATTTCCAGACTCTCAAGCTCCAGTGAGAGCTGGAAATTTCAGAGACCATTCACAGGAGCATCTACTTTCAGTCCAACAATTTGTAGGAAATTTCTAATCCATGTAAAAAATATTTCCTAGTAAGGCTCTAAAAATTTGCGTGTATCAATACTAGCTAAAAACTTTCAATTCTTAGAGTGTGCGCCTTTAAAGGAGGCCGAAAGGAAAAAAAAATGATCATGTTTCATGAGAAAATATTCACTACGAATAACCATGGAATTATAGTGTTATTGACGAAAAATGTCTAGTTCTTGAGTTATGATGGTTCCAAAGTCCAGAACTTTTATATATGTCACTTCCTAGCGCAACCGCTGCGTGTCGGATGGCGCAGTCGGTTACAGTTTTGGCTCACTTGGGTTCGAACCACATATAGTTTTTTTGTTTTTTATTTTCATGAATTTCAACTCTTTTCAAATCATTAAAGTTCACTTTTCCATTGAAAAATCGCCAAAAAAGCTGAGCGTCGTCAATTAAAATGCCAGGTCCGCAAGCGCGTGTTTGCAGACAATTCTGCAAACCATTCTACAACATGTTGACTACCGTACTCCCTTTTACCCTCCTTTAAAGTGTGATCCACTCACATTTCATCAATATCCATTGATCGAATAACTTCATTCCTTGCTAACACAGGTAGGCATAGCAGTTCGAAACCTTTCTTTCGTTTCACAGATCGCTGTCGTTTTCCTTCCAATCCTAATTTGTATAACTGGTGAAGATCATAACATTCAGACATCTGAAAATAAAGAATCAGAGAAATACACCTTGAAATGAAATTAAGACTTTTTATCTGTTGAATAGAAAGTCGAAGCAAAAAATGAACAAGATTTGGCGTATAGAAGAGGAGGAGGGAGAGGTCACCTTGAGATATAGATCGATATAATTCGTATAATGCCTTCTGGGAATGTTGAATGTGCGCTCTACTGCTAATTCTTGTTTGAACGGTATTGGTGGTCAATGATGTTCACAAGTTAGGATTGGAAGAAAAACGAAGCGATCTGTGGAACGAAGTGAATTTGAAACTCTGAAATTAAAAAAAATTCGAAAACCACAGTTACTTTGAAAAAAAAAACGGAGAGATACGTATTCAAAAGTTATTAACTTTTCTTTGATACTCATGAAAATGTTAAAATTAACAAATAATTTATTGAAAAAAAGAACAAGAAAAATGGATCATGCATTAGAAGTTCGGCTCCAGACTATGAGCCTTAATAAAAATAGTAGAAGAATGGATTTTTGGTATTTTTTTCATATTATAGGGGTTGTGCACTATTTAGTGGAGCACTGAAAACGCATTTTCGACATTTTTAAAGCTCTCTTTAGTTACTGTAACAACTTTCAGAATATTGGGATTAGTGATGAGGCTCCGAGGCTTTTCAAAGAAAATAAAGGGAAAAGTACGACGAGGTTGATTTTTCGGATATTTTGAGGGCCCAAAGTGATTTTTTGATTTTTCCCCAAGAGGACTTTTGTTTTCTATAAAATTCCACATCGATTCACATAAATCAGATTACTTTAGAAAAAACTCCATTCCGAAAGATCAAATTATAACCAGCTAATTCTTGGGAAACATTTTGAAGCTCTCTTGTAATCTCATTCTTTTTCTCGACCATATTTTTATCTTGATTGGTATCCAACAACTTCTGAATTTCCTCCATTTCACCCTCCAACTCTTTCTTCTTGTTCAAAGCTTGTAGAACTTTGTACTCTGGTGCCCAAGACTCGACTTTTAAGCTTCCCCACAAACAGAATGTATCATCTTTATCATATGATTTCATGTAAATCATTCCGTCGTCGTAGCAAGTGATGCTCAATATTGGTCGTTTCCGTTGTTTTGTTGGGTTGGCCAAACTAAAAATCTTGACAATATGTCTCAAATTCACTTTACACTTACACTAAATAGATTGCAAATCGTGCTCTTAAAACCACGATACCATCAAATAAATGCTCAGTTTGGAATGCCATTGATGTTCTGGATGATAGACTTTGAACCACATCATGATCACTATCTATCCAATATTTGATGAAAGTGTTCACATCGGAACAAGTCAGTTTATTCCAACCAAGTTCTACTGTACGACTATCCTTCAAAGTGAGCAAGTTTTCAATACGGACCCATCTAGCGTCCCAATAACGAATATCGCGAAACTTGAGTGCCTGAAATATATACGTTTTAAAGGTGGCCGGACAGCAAAAAAGTATTTTCGGTAGAATTGAAGAATGAAGAACACAAACCTCAAATTTCAATTCAAAAAGTAGTCATAGCATCTCTGTTCAGAGTTACAAAACAGCTGAGTTTATAAGGGCAGTAATAGGCACTTCTTATTTTCGCTCGTGTGGCGCAGTCGGTAGTGCGCGCGGCACCAAACTGGCTTGGAGTGTAAGTTCGACCCCACGGATGTTAATTATTTTTGTCTTATATCAAAATATGGTAAACTGACAAATTTGTGCATACACCACATCTTACGTCAAATTGCGTATTTGCACTAATTTCTGCACCACGAGGCTTTCCTGTCCGGCCACCTTTAAAGCGCACTAGTAGTTGCGATGAGGGACCAGATTTTGGCACTTGGGCAATGGAGACCTAAGCCTGTTTTAGTAGTGGGGCATAGAGTTTTCAGAAGTAAAGTTGGATGATTTCCTAACAGAACAGACTCACTAGGGACCGGTCAGACATGACAATTGACTTTTAGTAAGTGAATCGTACCACTCGATAGCTGATAAAAAACCACGCATGGTTATGTAAATCGGTAACTGCTTTGGCCTTCTCTAGGCTAAGCTAAGTGGGTTCGGAAGGTCAGATTCTAAAGGATTTAGTAAAGAAAATCAACTGATAATCAGGAAAAATAGTTAAAGTGAAAAGCAATTTTTAGTTTTAATTTGTCAGGCCTGAGCAAAACTGGTTTCTCTTGTACAGAAAAGACTATCTTTCTGAAAATGAGCTTCAAATGATTTCTAGTCGCTTGGAAATGGTTTCTAGAACGGTTACAGAAACCCACGAACGTGTTCCTGTAAAAAAGAGCCCTAAAATAACAAAAAAAATCTGGTGCTCCCCCAACTACTATGGCGCCCGTTTAAACAGATCTAAAAATCCAAAAAAACTAACATTTTTATGGTAATAATCCTTTGGAATTTCTGTCCACTTAATTCGTAGAACTCGATTGCTTTGAGCCATTTCCATCACCAAATCTAAGCTTTCCGCATCAATTTCCCCTTCGTCTAAACTCAAATACTCAAAATCCTTGAGTGCTGGCTCTGTTAGAATTTCTTTGAAGAATTGGGCAGTCATTCCTTCAAGGTTGAGATTCAAACAAAGTGATTTAAACGAGATGATATTCTGTAGATGCTTGAAAACGGATACACAGGTTTGGAAAGAGGAGGGACTACAGTGATGCATTTTTTCGTTGAAGGATTCGATTTGAAGAATCGAATTGTTGATGTTCACTTGAAATTCAATTTTCTTAGTTTTCACTTTTGTATACCTGATCATTCCTTCCATTCTCCTTGAACACAGTGATATCTTTATTCTGGAATTTGTAGGTTTTATCCACACTGAACCTGATTTACAAGGTTCTCACGTGGTTTACAAATTTTCCATGTAATGGAGGTCTGAAAGTATATGCTCCTGTGAGTGGATTCTGAAATTTCCAGCCCTTAATGTAGCCCGAGAGTCTGGAAATCTTGATCTGAAATCGCATTGTAAATAAGGGGACGGGATCAGATGAAAATTTCCAGACTGTCAGGCTCCAGTGAGGGCAGGAGCATCGACTTTCAGACCAATAATTTGTAGGAAATTCCGAACCCATGTGAAAAAATATATCCTTGTAAGGCTCTAAAAATTTGCGTGTATCAATACTAGCTAGAATCTTTCAATTCTTAGAGTGTGCGCCTTTAAGAGGCGCTCTGTGAGGGGCTTGAGATCACGATGTCATTAGGAATTCTAGAATCGGCTGTAATTTGGTACAGTAGGTATACAAGGTCCCTTGAACACGATGGTCCACTTTATATTTGGCTCCGCTCCCTTAAATATTTCCTTGTAAGGCTCTAAAAATTTGCGTGTATCAATACTAGCTAGAAACTTCCAATTCTTAGGATGTGCGCCTTTAAAGTGTAATCCACTCACATTTCATCAAGATCCATTGATCGGATAACTTCATTTCTTGCTAACAATGGTAGCCATTGCAGTTTGAAACCTTTTCCTCGTTTTACAGGTCGCTGTCCTTCTCCATCCATGCCTCTCAGGTCGTAGAGCATGTGTAGATAATGAAGTGCAAGCATCTGAAAATGTAAAAATTGAAGAAAATTACCTTCAGATGAGGGATAGTAGTATTCACACATTTTATCTGTTGAATGGAAAGGCGATGCAAAAAATGAACAAGATTTGGCGTATAGAGGAGAATGAGAAGGTCACCTTGATATATGGGTCGATAGACATTCGTATTATGCCTTCTGGGAATGTTGAATGTGCGCTCTATTGCTAAGTCTTGTTGATGGACATTTTGAACCTTAGCCATCCATTTCTGAAGGTGTATTTCTCTGATTCTTCATTTTCAGATGTCTGATTGTTATGATCTTCTGAAGTTATACGAAGTAGGATTGGAAGGAAAACGACAGAAACGGAGAAAAGGTTTTGAACTGCTATGGCTACCTGTGTTAGCGAGAAAAGAGGTTATTCGATCAATGGATGTTAATGAAATGTGAGTGTGTGTTTAAATTTTAAAGGCGCACGCCCTTAGCCTTGCGTGGCGATTAGCTGAAAGGCATGTGAGCCTTTAAGGTTAATTTCCAGTCAACCAGCCGAAAAATGTGTGAACAAAACCTACAAATTCCAGAATAAAATTATCAATGTCTTCAAGGAGAATGGAAGCAATGATCAGATATACAAAAGTGAAAAGTAACAAAATTGGAATACACGTCAACATCAAAAATTCGATTCTTCAAATCGAATCCTTCAACAAAAACTTGTATTACTGTAGTCCAGATCAACTGAAGAATGGATCGAATAACTTTGGTTCACAAATATTGTCTCGGTGGTAAGGAGGAATATTTTAGGCCAATGCTGAATTGGTCCCCGATCTTTGGGTACTGAAATTGGGTACCTGCTCTTTGGGAACCTATGCTCTTTGGGTATCAAATTTGGGTTTTGGTGTCTTTGGGTTCCTGAAAAATAGAACATTTCGAAGAAAAAACGATCTATCAGCGTCCGAACGGCTCACACTAAAGAGGGCCGGATCTCTTTGCAGCCACCCGGCTAGAGTTGCCCGGAAGTGACTTTTTCCTTAGACGGAATTCGGAATTCCGAGCAACTCTGCACCCGGCCGTTCCGGTACTCAAAGATACTGACACCCGAAATCCGGGACTCATTCAGTATTGGCCAATATTTTCAAATAAAAATCTAAATTTGACTTTATAGGATCGACAAAACCTCCACCTCTTTCCAAAACTGTGTATCGATTCTCAAGCATCTCCAGAACATCATTTCGTTCAAATCGCTTTGTTTACATGTCAACCTTAAAGGAATGACTGTACCATTTTTCAAAGAAATTCTAACAGAACCAACACTCAAAGATTTTGAAGTTTTGCGTCTAGACAAAGGGAAAATTGATGCGGAATGCTTAGATTTGGTGATGGAAATGGCTCAAAGCAATAGAAGTTTACATATTAAGGGGACGAAAGTTCCAGAGAATTATTACCATGAAAATGTTAGTTTTTTTGGATGTTCAGGTCTGTAAAAACGTATAATTTCAGGCATTCAAATTTCACGATATTCATTATAATAACGCTGAATGGGTCCGTATTGAACACCTGTTCACTTTGAAGGATAGTTATTCAGTAAGCCTTGTTTCCAATCAATTTACTTATCAGGATTTGAACACTTATATCAAATACTGGATAGAAAGTGATCATGATATGGTTCGAAAGCTGGTAATCGGAGCAGGAGGAGTACTTCAAACTGAAAGTTTATTTGATGGGATCCTGGCTCTGCAAGGACGGCGGAACCGACACACCGTCTATTTAGTGTAAGTCAAAAGTAAAAGGAAGGCATTTATAGTTAAGATTTTCAGTGCAGCCAACCCGACGAAACAGAGGAAACATCAAATAATGGGTGTTTTCTTGGACAGCTATAGACTCCACTTGTTCTCATTTGATAAAAATGAGCCAATTCAGTTGTGGGGAACAGGGTTCGCTGAGTCTTGGGCCCCTGAGTATAAGGTTCTTATGGTTATGAATAAGAAGGAAGAATTGGAGAGAGAACTAGAGGAAACTCGGAATTTTTTGATAACCACTCAAGATCAAAACATGGTCAAGAAGAAGAATGAGATTTCAGAAGAACTTCAAAATGTTTCCAAAGAATTGGATAGTTATAATTTGGTGTTCAGAGATGGTTTTTACAGTTACACTTGAACAAAAAAGGGGTGCATTGGAAATACTCAAGTGCTATGGTGTGATCTTTTGCTACGTGCCATTTTTCCGAAATTTGGCTCTTGTGCTATTTTTGCAGTGTCTCATTTGTTATGACTATTGTCTCACGTTATAAAAAATTTTAATTCATGATTTCTTTTTTTCTGTATTTATGTGTTTTATTTATTTTTTAATACTAATTGTTCTTTTTTTTTTGAATAAATTTAATAAAATATTCGCTCTTTTTCTAAATCGTGTTAAAAGAAACTTGAAAGTTGATGATTTTGTGGGTAGCACACTGTATTAAAGGCGCATAAAGTAATATGAAAATATTTTTTCCCAACCTAAATTTCTTTGAACTCTTGAAATTATGTGCAAAAAATTATGTGTAAAACGACATAATTCGTATGTAAAGAACTAAAAAAAATTCCCACTGAACCAATGAAATCAACAATTTTTGATTTATGAGAAATCTCAACAGTAACAAATGTGAATAACAAGAAAACAAAATCATGCATTGGAAGTCCTTCCAGCTTTGAAGTCATCATAAACCTCCAGAAGATACGCTTCAGTTCTCGAAACCACAGCCGAGAGAGCCTCTTCAAAGTGTTTCCACTGAACAACACTCGCTTCGATATTCTCTCTCATGGCAAACATTGCAGCAGTCCTGCACACAGCCACCAATTCGGCTCCAGAATATCCTGATGTTTTTTCAACTAGTTTCTGAATGATGGATCCTTCGTCAATCTTCATCTTGCGAGTTCGCATCTCCAGAATCGCTTTTCGTGTCGCTTCGCATGGTAATCCAACGTAGATGGCACGATCCAAACGACCTGGAAAATCGTATTTGGTGTGTTTTCGGGCAAGTTGCCGGGCTCGCAGGGTCGCTTCAAGTAAGAGCGCTCTGCACAGCAGCGAACATGCAAAGCCAAGTTTGAATCGCCGCGCGATTTCAGTGGAGCGCACTTGCCCAAAATGAACACCGTGCAAGCGGTGGGCAACTTGCCGTTCTATTGGGCAAGAATAGCCAATTTGCCTGCAACACCTGCAATTTGCCTTCCGCTTGCCACAAACAGTTGCCGTTTCCTAAGTTTACCTGGTCTCAAAAGAGCACTATCCAGCTGATCGGGTCGATTCGTTGCCGCCAACAAAATCACCCGGCTCGATTTTTCTAGACCATCCAACTCGGTTAAAAGTTGAGCAAGAACTCTATCGGACACTCCTGAACTCTTCTCTGATCCTCTTGAAGATCCAACCGCATCGATTTCATCGAAAAACACGATCGTCGGAGAAACTTGTCGGGCTCTGGCGAACAAATCTCGGATAGCTTTTTCCGAGTCACCGACCCATTTGCTGAATAATTCGGGACCTTTTACCGCCAAAAAGTTCATTTTTGCTTCGTTAGCCAAGGCCCTTGCGATGAGTGTTTTACTGCATCCGGGTGGTCCGTAGAGAAGGATTCCAGCCGGTGGATCAATTCCGAACCTTTCAAAAGCTTCCGGATGTTGCTGTGGCCAAATGACTGCTTGTTGAATTTCCAGTTTCAATTCGTCGTTTCCACCGATATCATTCCATGAAACATTTGGCACTTCCAGAATGAATTGCCGGATTCCAGTGGGTCGCATTCGCTTTCGTGCATCATTGATCTTTTCCAGCTGGGTATTGCCACGTGCATATCGGGACGCCTTCAGAAGTGAGCAGAGATCTCCACCGGTGAATCCATGAGTGTGACGAGCCACTTCCAGACGAAGTTCTGATGGGAAATCGTCGGAGATTCTGGAGAGGATATCGAGACGTTCGTCTTGTGTTGGAACTGTGATTTCGGCTTCGACAGGGAATCGAACACGGAATCCGATGTCTAGACTGTCGGAGGATCGGACCGATAGAATTACGCAAATCTGAAAATAACAGTATTCTGAAAGCCGAATCACGGGGGTGTGTCAGTAAGTGCGCTCTATCTGATTTCCTAAAATCTTTTCGACAATTTTTGAATTTTCTCGTCATTTTCAAGCAAGCGCGCTCTACTGGGGTATTCTGATTTTCGGAGGCAATTTGAAATTTCGATAACTTTTATTTGACGCCAAACAGAATAATACGCATGAAACGTTGATTTTCAAGAGTTTTTGATTGCAGACTGCTCATCGGTTATTCAAAAAATTTGATTCTTTGAAAAAAATACTTTTTTTAAACCAATAATTTTCAAATTGATCAAAAAATTGAATAATTACGCAAATAGATGATAACTAGTTTGTTTCAGAAATGTTAAGCTACTTATCAAGGCCTTTATCACATGCGAATATGGGAAATTTGAATAGCCGCGCAATTCGGGTGGAGCGCACTTGCTCAAAGCAGCGAAAGTTTCAAAATTGCGGCAGATAGAGCGCACTTTCTGGCATCACTTGAAAACCATTATTACCTTTTCATTGGAAAGCAATTTACTCAATGCTCGATTCACTTTCGTATTCTCCTTCTCCACCTCATTCAAATCCAGAATGACTACATTCGCAGTCGAGCAAATTTCCACCAATCGATCACAACTTCCAATATAGGTCACAGATCCAGATAGAACTGATGCTAACTCTTTCAACAAAAGGGTCTTTCCACTACCCGGAAGTCCCCAGAGCAGCACAGAACAGGGTGGTTGTTTCGAGCGAATCGGATTGATAACATAGTCTTCGAGCACTTGTTTCGCTGTGAATGATCCACCGATATTTGATAGATCTGTTGGATTTTTCTTCTGTTTTTTGGGATCTTCAGGAGCATTCGTAATTTGAAGTTTATAATTAACTGCTGTAGCGATTACTATAGGCGTCTGACTCTCCAAATCCATCCGCTCCATTTTCTTCTCGAGTGGCTCTTCGGGAGTAACAATCACTTTTTGTCCGAAATAATTCAATGAAATCGGAAATCCGTATTGAAGATAAGAGTGACTGAGATAGGCTTCTAAGAATCCAGATAGTGATGACGAAAGCGGGAGGGAAGTCTCGACGGTGACTCCAAGTCGATTCACCTTCTCCACTGATCCACACGACTCCAAAATGATCATTCGTTCGCGTGGAATTCGTGTTGAGACGATGGACGTTTTGAGGAGGGCGACCTCTTTGCACGGCCACACGACACCGATGAAAACCACGTCTTCGTAGATGACTCTGACTGGTTGACGGGCAAGGAGTCCGAGGGCATCCATGGTTTGTGGGCTGATCAGGACAGAGTGTTCCTGCAAAATTCAGAAGTTGAGGGGGGAGAGAAGAGGAGGGTGTGGAGACCAGTTCTCGCATTTTTAGAAGCGGCAAGCTGCCTGAAAGAACGGCAAGCTGCCTGGAAGAACGGCAAGCTGCCTGGAAGAACGGCAAGCTGCCTGGAGAAACGGCAAGGTGCCTTCAAGGAGGGCAAGTTGCCTTCAAGGAGGGCAAGTTGCCTTTAAGAAGGGCAAGTTGCCTTCAAGAACGCCAAACTACCTGGAAGCTTGTCCCAGGCATTTAGCGAGGAAAACACTAATAGATACTCAAGTGCTATGAGGTGATCAAGTGCTATTATGGCTTTTGTGCTACAGACCAAATGCTACTTTGCCACTTTTGATGTCTCTAATTCTATGAATTCAGTGTGGCGAAAACAGCACTTGATCTATAGCACAAGAGCCATAACAGCCCTCCCTTGATCACCCCATAGCACTTGAGTATTTGCCCCAAAAACTCACTCTCTCCCATCCGACTGCATCTGGTGGCAGGAAACTTGTCTGCTTATCGACTGTCACGTTGAATCCACGTAGCGTTCCTTTCCGAACACATGAGATTTCCGATTCTTCTACAGGTTTCGCACAAAAATCATCGTGGCGAGTGGAATCTTTACTGAGAATTTTCGTCGAGCATCGTGGACACGCCACAAGCGTCGGCTTCTTTTTCGCACTGGACATTCTGGAAATTAAGGGTTTTTTTTGGGATTTTGAGTTTTAGAAAGTGAGGATAAATGCGACAGAGAGAAAGAAATAGTCGTGGATAGGATTGTGCGAAAGAAGAATCGAAAAAATTCGAAAAAAAATTTCCTTTTCAGAGTTTTTGGGACAAAAAACTAATTTTCGGAATTTTTCGAATTTTTTTGGCGTTTTTTCAAAAAAAATTTTTTTATGAAAAACAGATTAAAAGTCGGTGAGAAAAAAAATTATTTCCGGTTATTTCCAAAAATTTTCCGACGAGAATTTTTCTCACAGCCTTGGTCGTGAACTCCCAAAAAAATTCAAAAGTTCATCAGAATTAACGAAATGAAAACCATTTCACCAAAACTCGCACATTCATTTCTGAGAGGGGGCGATTACCCAGGAGAAATGGGCTGTACTCATAGCAAAAACTCAAAATCGAAAGCAACGGCGAAGGCGAAGGGTGGTGAGCAGCCGTTGCAACACCATCATCACAGCCGGGTCGCTCATTTCGATGAGACGTGAGCTTTTTATTGGATTTTCTGGGTCTTAGTACTCTAGAAATGTCCGGCAGGTTGCCCGGACTTTGCCTTTCGCTTGCCACGGCAGTAACAAAATATTTTGAAGGCAACCAATCACACAGTCGACAAGTGTCGAATCCGAAGAGGCACCCGTGAATCATTACACCAGAAATTTGCTAAATGAAACCAAAGATTCCACGCAACAAAAGACAACTGGACATGAGAAAAGTGCCAAGAAACACGGTAATTTTTGTTTAGGAGATATAAAATGCGCCCCACTGATAAATTAATTTTTACGCGCACTTTTGAGTTTTTTGCGAATAATTGCCTCGGATCAGGACCAAAAATTGTATGTTCAGAAGCAAGTACTGATCATCATGTCTCAATCCCTACTCATCAAAAACCGTGAGTTTTTATTTAATGACTCAGAAAAAAAAAATTAAATTTTCAAAATATAGGCGATCCTCCGAACTGCCACCCGAAAAGATGGATTCAGTGCCTCACACGGCCGTCCCCCCGCCTCCACAAAAACAGTACGTCGCCTCGACGTACTATCCGATGCCCACCGAGAAACACAAGTCGCCGGAGAAGAAGAAGAAGGACAATAATAATGAGAAGAGAAAGAAGGAGCCGAAGGTGCTCGGTAAGAAAAAAAAAAGAATTATAAAAATAAGGATTGGTATCTTTTCAGGACCAAATTACCGTCCTCAATTGACTCCCGAAGATTTGGAGTATATCAAGAGATCGGTACAGCAGAGAAATGAGAGGTATGAAGAGGTGTTAGAGAAATGAGAATAATTTATTTTTCATACACACAAAAGTTGAGAAAAAGAAAAAGAAGGGGGCGAAAATAAATAATAATAATAATTTCGGGCAATTACAGACGTGCGTATATGATGGCGCATCGAGACGAAACCGACGACACACTGTATGAGCTGGAGGTACGGATGCCGGAAAAGGACTACACAAATCGAATTGAGGTGACACAACAACAACAAAACTCGCGTGTCTATTGAAGAAGAAAAGAGAGAAATAAAGAGCATATTTATTTGGCGATAGTCGAGCTAAGGAATTTCCTGACATCACGCATTTCCTCGGCACAGCTGGAATGTTGCATTGAGTTGTAGATGTGCATTTGAACGTTTGGATTGAACTTCTTGATCAGCTGCTCGGACATTTGTCCGATTTGAACCGGAACCAGCTGATCTTGGCCTCCGTGACCGAGGAAAATTGGTGTGGCGTTGTTTGCTGTGTATCTCTGAAATTTGCAATTTGAGTATTTATTTTTATAGGGTATTACAGCGCTGAAACTTACTCCAGGCAACTTGTCTCTCTGCAAGAAGAACGAGCTGAGTCCAACGATTCCTCCCAGTGTCTGTGGGTAGGTGAGCCCGGCGTAGATGGCTAATGCGCCGCCCATCGAGAAACCGCCCACTGCGATTCGGTTAGCCGGGATTCCGGCGGCAATTTCCGCATCGATCAACTGATGAACGTACTGAGCGGCTGCTTGAATTCCAGCATCGTCTTCGCGCGAGTTGGCGCTGAGACCGTACAGATCGTACCAGGCCGGCATGCGCATTCCCATGTTGAGTGTCACGGCACGGTCGGCGCTGGAAGTTAAAAATTCTTTGAGAATTCCTTGAAAAATTTAGTACCTGTGCGGGCAAATAGCCTTCACATTTTCATGGTTTGCCTCGGTCTTGAACGCATCCGCCCATCCGTGTCCTTGGTCACCGAGCCCGTGAAGGAAGATGATGGTTCCTTTGTGCTCGCCACGTGGCTTCACGACGGCTGGACTTCCTTGTGAAACTCCTCCAGACATTCTTTCGGAATCTTCTTCGTCAGACGGCGGGCCTCCAAGTGAGCAGAAAAGACGGGATGAGAATGATGACCCTGAAAGCGTGTCTCTCATGAATTCTTGATAAGTTTCGTATTTGTCCAGCAAAAAAAAAATGTTTTAGCGCATTATTATTAATCACTCGCGGTTAGTATTAACTGAACATATAAATCAAAAGAGAAGAGAAAAGAGAGAACATAAAAACACACGAACTCGACAACAAACCTATTATTGAAGCTAGAAACGTTCTTTGTGAAGATGAAGAACTCGATGAGAAGAGCTGTGTGGAGGAGGAGACGGCGGCAGAAGAAATGAGAACTC
Source organism: Caenorhabditis brenneri (assembly GCA_000143925.2). Lineage (NCBI taxonomy): Eukaryota > Metazoa > Nematoda > Chromadorea > Rhabditida > Rhabditidae > Caenorhabditis > Caenorhabditis brenneri. Next base: position 3,693 of record GL380181.1, on the reverse strand, counting down.
TTGAGAAGAGGCCTGGAAAAGGGAGAAGGGGAATGTATATAATAGTGATTAGGTTCATTTTCAGAGAAGAGAGAGACGAGGGACAAAAAAAGAGACAGAATCATCATGCACAGTTTATCGATTTGTTAGAGCCCGGAGAGGAGGAGTTACAGGAAGGGGTTAGGAACAAATTTCCCAGACATAAATCAGAAGGAGGAACCCTAACAGGTGATTTTGCGCAGGCTGAACAGGAACGAAAATCACCTGCAGCTCATGAATCAGTTTTTTAGGTCAGCATGTGCATTAAACGAAAATTATGGCTCAACGATTTTGAAAAGAGCTGCTCTCGTAATGAGCAACGAAGTATTAAGGAGAGGAAGAAACAAAGTATTAGCACACGTTGGACAGTTTAGGAAAACGACGAAACCTGATAAAAAGACGCAGCGGCTAGTGGAAATGGCGCTTCTAGACACGCTGCGAAACATCCAATTTGCGATCTGACATACTCTTTTACCTTTTTTCGGAAGCCGTTTTAAGAAAAAGTGAAAGTAAGTGGTTGGAAACATTACCAATGAAGCAGAAGAATAGACAAAAACATGAGAATATTGAGGGTATATATTCATTATATTACAGAGGAAATTACGCAAAAGCTTATTATTATTATTTTATGGCAACAGAGACGATTGATCAATGTGATGTAGTTTGTATGAGTCACTGGAACGCCACTCCGTCACAATCTCGTTTGCGATGCTCTGAAAACGAAATTTTGTTGTAATTAATTAGATAAATAGAACATACATCGACTAAACTGACATCCAATACGCCGATAACTCCTACATATGGATACTTGTTCGCTATTCTTGACATCTCTCTTCTCGTCAGCGCCTCAATCAGCGGAATGCTCTCCAAGGGGCAGAGTTTTTGGAGTGAATGAAAGTTTGAAGCAGCTGAAAATTTATTTTTCTCTAAAAAACAGCTTTTGGTTTGTCTCACCTCTCACATTATTTTCATCCAGGTTTTTGGCGTAGAAAACGAGTCGGGTGTTTCCACGCTGAACGCTTTTCAACGTTTCATGTGCTCCGAATACAAGTCGCTTCTTTTGAAGGCTCTAAAATTAATGTTGTATGCTCAATAAACAAATTATGAAATATCGAACCTTCTCTAGCGAATTTTCTTTTCGCGTTTTGTCCTGTCGCTCTTTGAGCCTCGTGAGCAACTCGGCGGCGAGTTTATCAATTTTGGAGCATTCATTGGTTTTTGGTGTAATTTTCTGTAAACAAATAATTCTTTAAAATTCGGAAGGAAATGCAAAAATTGGCTTTTTAGCGTGAGTTTCGATCTCTGCCTCGTAAAAGTTTCTTCTGCGTCTCTCCTCTCTAATGCGTGGCAGTGGAGCGCAGAAGCCAACTTTTTTTGTTGCTAATTTTTCCATTTTTAGTCCAGCTTCATAAACATCGACGATAATACCGTTTTAAAAATATTTTTTATATTAAAATTTACAAAAAAAAAATTTCAGGATGTCAGACGGGCAGTATGGACCAATTTCAGCAGGCATTATCAGGTCTATCACCGACAAATCGTATGAAAGAAGAAAGGCAGCGGCACTCGATGTTGAAAAGTTTGTTATTTGATAATTGCAGCATTTCTATAATTATATTTTTAGACTCGTACGAGACTTGTTCAACAACAATCAGCTGTCTCAGCTAGACCGATGTCTGTCAGTGCTCGCCGAGCTGATCAATTCGGGGAATTCAAACCAAAGAAAGGGAGGGTTGATCGGAATGGCAGCCGCTTCGATTGCCCTAGGAAACAAAAATGCTCCTCCATACACTCCGAAACTTGTCGAACCAATCATTCCATGTTTCCTCGATGCTGATCTCCAAATTCGTTATTATGCATGCGAGTCGCTTTACAATATTGCGAAAATCTGTAAAACCGCTGTCCTGGAGCACTTTACCGATATTTTCGACGTTTTATGGAGAGTAACAGCAGATTCCGATCAGAATGTTAGAGGAGGAGCTGAGCTGCTGAATCGGCTAATCACCGAGATAGTTCTGTCAAAGGAAGATTTTGATATTGCGATTCTAATGGCACTGATCCGAGACAGAATCTACACACAAACCTCATCGAATCGGAGATTCATTCTGGAATGGTTAAACACTATAAATTCAACTCCATACTTTTCAATCTGTAATTATATCGCTGAAATTTCTGATGGCCTTTTCAAAATGCTCGGTGAGCAAGCGGCAGCAGTACGAGATCTTTGCGAAACTGTCCTCGGAAACTTCCTAACCGCAATCAAATTCAAACCGGAATCTTTAAATCATGAGGATCGAATTCAAATGGTGAATGTTCTTGTAGTACACACTCACGAGAATGAGCCATTCCTCGCTCGAAAACTTTCTCTCATTTGGCTGGAGGAGTTTGTGAAGCTTTACAAGGAAGAACTGCTTGTGATGCTTTCAACATTCCTCGTTGGAATTCTACCATCAATTGTGGAGCACGAATTGAGAGCCGATGCAGTGAACAGACTTCTGATGGCTCTTGTTAATGAGCACAAGTTGGATCAGGACATTCTTGATAAAACTATTGGTTAGAAACTAAAAGAATTTTTTAAAATTCATTCATAATTTTTTTCAGAGGTTCTTTTGAAGTATATCAAGCACGACATTGTGGAGACACGTGTAACCGTTCTCAACTGGATTCGTCATTTGCATAGCGCCATGCCAGGTCAACTGTTCGTTCATATGCACTTGATCTTTCCAGTTCTGCTCAACACCCTTTCGGACACATCTGATGAAGTCCTTCTACTCGATCTCTTCCTGATTTCCAACATTTGTCAAGCGGAATCTTCCCCAGATCAAGTTGATGTCTCCACTTTTGGTTTAGATGAGAACGCGTTGAAACAAGTATCTCATATTTCTCCATTCCTAATCAAGTTTGCGTTGAGTCTACTGGAAATGTTCCGTACAGAACCTACATTGCTCAGAGAACGAGGTGTATTGATTATCAGACAGCTGTGCCTACTTCTGGAGCCAGCTCAAATCTACAGAGTTATCTGTGTTCTTTTGGAACGGGAGTCGAAGCACAACTTTGCTCAAGAAATGGTTTCCACCCTTCATGGCGTGCTGCTCACTGCTACAGAACTGTTCATTCTACGAGACGAGCTTCGTTCGCTCTCCGATGAATCCTCTCGTTCTCTGTTCGAGTGTATCTTCCGAGTGTGGTCGAATCGTCCGATAGCTTTGCTCGGATTGTGTCTTCTATCGCAGCACTATCAGCAAGCTGCTGACGTGGCTCTTCTTCTTTCACAAGTCGATATTACTGTAGATGTGCTTTTAGAAATCGATAAACTAGTGAATCTGGTCGAAAGTCCTGTACTTGCATGTAAGTTTACAGAAAAGCATCTCAAATTTCCACCGAGTGTTTGCAGATGTCCGAATGGACCTCTTGTCATCTGTTCATCGTCCGCCACTCTGCACCGTTCTATCCGCCCTCTTGATGCTCCTCCCACAATCAGAAGCGTTCGTCACTCTACACAAACGTCTTCAGGCGGTGCCAGCATTGGTTTCAATTGAGTACGTTTTATTTTTTATCTAATAAATAAATATAAAATGTACACTTCCAGCAATTCCCCGTACGCTCCAAAAGTTCCGCCGTGCCGAATCGACTTCCCACCGTTGATGCTCCACTTCAAAGCGGCGTTGGCTCGCC
>GL380180.1:77381-95868 GCA_000143925.2 Caenorhabditis brenneri | reverse complement strand
AAAAGGAACGGAGATAGCAATTATGACTCTTCTTCGCGGGGACGACGACGTATGGAACCAATCGTAGTGGTTTGAAGGAGGGAGAAGACCTATTTAACCTTTTATTGAAAAGAAAAGGATATGAACGAGAAGGAAGAAACGTTTATGGTTATTCGTTTTTGGCTTTTTTCGTACACAAGAAATCCGTTTTTGAAAGCTTTCATTTTGTGTTTTGGTCCTAAACCTTCGAAAGTTTGACAGATTTTCCGAAAATCTAATTCTGAACTTCCCGAAGTGGTCACTTCTGACCTTTTCCCTTCTCTTACTGACCCGAGACTCCTTCATAAATTTTAATCCGATAGCCATCCACAAATTAACATTTACGCTGCGAGAGTTTTTATGGGTTTTTGGCTCGAGAACTCTTGAAAATGTTCAGATTGAACGGGCAGATAGTAGAAATAACTAGCGCCATGGGGCGAATTTCCGAATTTCGCATGAGATGCTCCGTGCATGACAGTGCAAACACAACTGAAAACATGGAGACAGATTGCTCTAATCGGCATAATCCTTTCCCTCCCATCAACTCATCTACAGTAATCCTAACAAAAAAACGGGTTAGCAAACATGGTAACCCGATAGGCAACGAACAGAAGCGGTAGAAGATTGATAAGAGCGTACTGTCATCTGAAGTACTCTTCACAGATTTTTTCGATTTTGTTTATAATCGAATCAGGTGTGCTCTTCTTTACTGTATCCAAATAGGACAATTTTCCTCTTCTGTGGTATTTGTCATAATAAGTTTCCCTTCCGATTTGTCAGGTCCAGCTTTAAACTCTTTTTTCCTGCGGTCGGCGGTGAGGAAAGTGAGAGAGACAGAGTCAGGACTAAGCAGAAGCTTCTCTGGGGTGTCTGAGATCTGACAACACATGTGGCCAAGTGTTCACATCTTTTCGCCTACCCGCACGTCGATCCACAATTTATTCATTGGCACCGCCCGGTTCTTTTCGTTTCGATAAAATTGAGAAAAAGGTGTCCGGTGGTCTTTGCTTTTTGTGCTGGTTTTGGATCCATGGTAGATGAATGATAACCTGGTCCTCTGAGCCACTTGAAGATCAAATCTGTATGTTCTTCCGTCATAATTTTCTCGTCAAAAAAAGCACCTCTAACACCTATTATCGGATTAATTAGGTTAACCTTGTAGTGGCGGTCCTTTTGGTACATATACATCAGGGTCCGGCTTACAATTAGTCGCTGACTCACCTGCCTTGATTTATACTTTGTTTGGTTAGCCTATGGAAGCCTAAGAAGTCTAGTCTCTGGACCCAATTTGTTGTCTATCAAGTGTGAAACTGTTCAGTAGGTGCTAACGATGTCCTAAAAAAAACAAAAAAAACTACCGCCAGTTTTCAAGGAACCACTTATCCTTCTTCTATCCACTCCATTACTTGTAATGGTCCCTGACAAAAAATGACATTGTGTAGAACAAAGAAACCCGCCAGAAGACACACCTTCTCGAGCAGGTATTAGAATAAAAAGGAAAGGTTCCCCTGTAGGCCTTGTCTCACAGGAGGCTTCCACTTGACCCGATTTGTGCACATACGCAATAGAAGGAGTGGGTGCTTTTCTCTATTCGATACAGTCGCAAAGGATCGTTGTATTTGTCCTTTTTCTGGTGGTCCTATGCCTATTTTTGATAGTATCATCTCCAATTTTCTTGTCAGAAGTTGCCATAACATAGTGGCATATAATTGGATTAATTATGTTTTGTCTTCTTTGCGGTTTTGGAGTACCTATGCATGTCAGAAACATGGTACTTGATAGATTTTATCATAGTGCCACTTGAGCTTTTTTGAATTCCTAAGGTAAAAAACCCAATTTTCTGAGCAAAGTTCCCAAAGATTGCGCGAAAATGTGTGAACTTTCGACGCAACATCTGCCTGAAAGGTGTCAAAAAACGGGGGGTGGAGCATTGCTTGCGCATCTCACCAGGAGGCGGCATCGTATCAAAAGAAGAGGTGGCGATCGAGGGGGACAGTTGTTTTGTGTTGTTGTGTACCTCTCTGTGTGTATGCACATATTGTATGTGTGCACAATGTGTTAATGGATACATATAATTTCTTCCCCGGAGGGTCCTGAATTGTAACATATAGTATGGATCAGGTATTCCCGAGAGGGTTTGCACTTTTTTGCACTGTGGTCAACAATGCAGAATGTAAAGTTGCTAGTAGAATTTTTTGGCGCCTTCTTCATCTTTTGCCTCCCTGCAGTGGAATATTCCATTAGTGTTTTGTGGACACGCTTCACTTGATTTTGATGCCATTTATGTGGAGTCTCGCAACTTTTTTTGAGAGGCTAGCTAAGAATGTCTGTTGGTTTATTACTCTCGATCTTTTTAATCTTCCATTTTCGTGAAATCGAGATCAGTTTTCAATTTTGAAGTCAGTTCCTAAAACCCATCGTTCCAACTGTGTCCAGATGGTGTCCAATGAAGCGTATGGCTCACTTTGAGATGCTCATCCCCTCTTCAATTCATTTTTTACGGGATTAATTTGCATACAATTACTCCGGAAGTCGTCCCTAGTCTCATCACAAACCGTAGTACGATTTAATGGTTTAGCCTTCCTTTTTCTGATAATCCCAGTCAAATTTAAAATCAGTTTACGACCACCAAGAGGTGTCTGCTCTCTATCATGTTGTCTCTGTTTGGATGAATTACGTAATTTGCTATGGCAATCTGTTCGTTACACCTATAAAAAAGGGTCAAACAGGTCGTAAAACTGGGTTAGATGGTCCATTCTTTTGGGAAGAAGAGACTAATTTGATGAGTGTCCTATGCACGATTACCTCTTAGCCATTTTTTAGATAGTCTTGCTCGTCTTTTTTTGTCTCCCTATCTGTCTTTCGGAAACCGCCACTTTTTTATGATTGCAATGAGTGAAAAATGTGAAAAACGGCTGATAAGAAGGGAAATTAGATTTTGAAATTTTATGTTTTCTCATTAGTACTTTTTTACAATCTGATTGATTGTTGGACTGTGTGCATTTCGATGGAAATCGATTTTTTTTTCTTCTTGTAATTCGGTTTACCCTATTCTCCCGTCAAAAATCCTCAAAACCGATCCTTCCCAAAATTGCTCCTGATGCTAATCGCATCTCAATTTTCTCCACAATACATCTGCCTTTTCTCCTCAAGACAGTTTCCTCCTGAATGTGTCGAACGGAACAAATAGCTCTCTCACTCACTTGCTTCTACTCCGTTTTTCATAAACTGATGGATAATAATTCGAGTGGATTGCATCTGACACCACACTTCCGATAATCGCTTCGTCTCTTCTTGTCATCATCATTTCTTTTTTCCATTTCTTCTTCTTCTTGTTGTCGATCCGTCGTTTTCGGTCCTTCATCATCAAAACGACTACTTCCGACGTGTCTCTGTGTCAAGTAGTCATGTCCCACCCGCTCCGTTTACTACAAGTAGTGGTGGCCCCACTGGCTAATTCGCATTGTCTTGTTAATCACGCATTGATAACAATCGGACCCGTCTAATGTATTTACATGCGTCCGCGCAATAGTCTTCCGGTCGGTGGTCCCCTTTGACACCTCAAGGTCTAAACACCGCTTCAACTTGTCAGCTTGAGCTAGAAGTCCAGAGCTTGGCTCTAGTTTTTTCTTAAAGTGTGACCTTCCTGATTCATTTCGAAACAGTACGAGATCCTACAGATCAAATCCTGTCAGATGACAGAATAAATCCTCAAAAAAAATTATAAATTTGATAAATCATTTGTGAAAATTCCCCATCAAGATATTCTTAACTCTCCTGGATTCTTTAAAGTTCTGTCACCTTCTTCTTCCTCTACTCCTCCCGATATCCCACCCTTCAAAACCCCGCCCACGTTTGTTATGTTGTGGTGGTGGTGGGGGGTCTCCCCGTCTCTCCGTCTGTTGGGTGTGAGTATCTGCGCCGGTCCAGGAGACACCATCCCGTTTACACCCAGTAACCATTCTATTCAATCAGAACCGAATAGCACCTGATCCTTTTCATCAAATTAATATATTCCGTTGTGATGATTTCCGTCGTTTTTCGTTTAGTTTCCAAGGAATACCCGAAAATCATGTATACGATTTCCTGTCGGTGTTACGCAACGTCCTGGTCTGCTGCGGCGACTAAGTTTCAGAGTTTTTCAGTAGAGCGAAGTTACATACTCCCTTAGATCTGAAAATTTTGCACAACTTCCTTCAAATTTCCTGCATTTTTCACCTGTTTTCCTTTCCACTCTCTCTGATATGAAATTTCCGGTTTTGTCCTTTTTGAAAACGTAAAGCGAATGTCCTTTTACTCTGCCCCTTTTTCGCTCACTCAATTATCACCCTCTTGATGTTTTGGTATGCACTTTTTAATTAGTTTTTGAGAAGTAATTAGCGGTGTGTGCCTTTTGAATATTTTTGAAAATTGAGAAAAAATATTTTTTGCAGATAATTTTAGACTCACTTTTTTCTATATCTATTCAAATTTGAATAATTTTCAAAACATAATTTTTCGCGCCTTTTTTGCTCAATAAACTTGCAAAATTTGTCTCGCTCGTTTCTTTTCGCTCATTTTTTCAACCGTTTTTACTTCACTTTCCCATCAAATTCTTCATTTTTTACAGATCACATATGAAAACTACACAATAGAAATGAGGAGGAAACCGTTATTTTTGCTGTTATTATTAGTACTATTATGTCGGTCAGCACAAACAAATGGCGATGAATGTCCGAAATTGTAAGTTTTTATTTTTTTTTCGAAAAACTTCTTCATAAAACGAGTTTTCAGTTGTAAATGCGCTCCGGATCCCGTCCAACCGACGTCTAAACTTTTATTATGTGATTATTCTTCGTTGTCAAACTCAACGACGATAACGCCTATCGCATCGTCGAATTTTAATAATCAGGTTGCTAATATTAGGTGAGTTTTTTCAAATTTTATTTTAGAGAAACGCATTTTTTCGGAATTTTATTGTTAAAATTCGCATAATTTTCCGATTTTTTGCTGGAATAATTATTTTTCTTTTGCAGATCACTATTTATCAATTGCGACGGGAGTCATTTCCGGTTTCCGGATGCCTATTTCAAGTCACTGACGGCGTTGCATCATCTGCGGATAGTGGTTAGTTTATTATGTTCAGCTGGCAGTTCGAACATCTGCTTGCCGCCCTTCCGGTGGCAAAAACATGAAAAAAAAACTCTGAAATTTTATACGAAAACGGCAAAAAAAAACAGAAAATTTGGAAATTTGACTGGAAAATTCTTTAAAAATCGATTAAATTAGTGTCGAAGCTTTAGAAAATCAAGAGAGTTGAGAAGAAACTAGTCATAAAATTGTTGCCACCTGCCCTTTTTACTATGTTCCTTCAGGCAGATGCGGATACAGAACCACTCCTTAATAATGACTTTTCTATGGATAATATCCGTATTTAATGAGTTTTTAGTGGAAAAACATGCATTTTTAGTTCAAAACATAAGAAGATTTCTATTCCTGCTGATCCCAATTGACCTCTCTCCTAGTCCTCGAATAGGTCTCCATCTCAATAGCGAACCCCTCTTACAAATGACAAAATGACGCAACATTTGCCCCTAATTAGAGACATCCGAGAGCCTCTTTTCTAAGGAATTATATAAGGAGAACGGCAGAATATAATACAATGGGGCAACAGACACCTTTTTGTATGGGAAGGAAAATCAAAAAACCCAGGAATGAAAAGGAATAAAAGAGGATAATGAGTGTCAAGAAGGCGAAAATTCACTTTTTTTTCGTTAACTTCGTTAAGGCCTTCTGTTCCAAGTACTTTGCCTTTCAACACCTCTCCAATTCCACTTTATACATCTGTGCTCCCCCTGGTGGTGCTCTGTGCTCAAGTATTGAATATTACATGGCTAATCGGCTTAACCTCTCTTCACGCACACGCGCCTAACACATGTTCTTCTAGGGAACAATTCCAATTTCTATTCAGAAGTCTTGAATAGAAATGGAGAAGGAAAACAAGAATATTCTGGGGTTTTCTATCAAAAATTCAACTTTTCAGGGATGCCACACGACTCATTTCTCCGTCAAGCTCTTCGAAGACTTATCCGCTCTCCGAACCTTGGAACTGGATCAGATCTCCACCTCAACTGGATCTTTTGAGATGACAGAAGACGTTCTGATGCCGCTAGCTCGTCTTGAGAAGTTCTCACTGACCCGATCACAAAACATCGAGCTCCCACAGAGGCTGTTGTGCTCGTTGCCCCATTTACAGGTTTGTAAATCTTTGTTTTCTAATTAGAAATTTCGAGGGGGCTTTCACTTTGAATCGTTAGTCACAACAACTTCCGTTCGCTGATATTTGACCTCCTCAACTCAAAAGTCCTTTATCCTTTTGTTCTCGTTTTCAATTGCCGCCTTCTTGCCAGATGGTTGAACGTCAGAAGTAAAGTAAGAAAAGAGAGGGAGTGTAAGCTTTAAAGCCTTTTCACAATACGTTTCGAAACTAATAAACAACTAATTCCCTCATCATCATCGCGAAGTTAAAGTGAGAGGGAATGGCTAATTTTTGGCACGATTTTCGATTTCCAACGTTGTTTTTCGTGCCTAACAAACCTCTATTCATTAAATTCTTTGATCTTTATATTGACTTTTCCCCCCTTCATCCAGCATGGCTTCACCACCGATAATTAACGGTGTATTGTTGCTTCTGTTGCTTTCCTCTCCCCAAATAATATCACGCATCATTTAGCTAATGAGTCTCTTCCACTTTCGGGCCCCCATCCCGCCATAGGAAGATGGTCCTTCTCTTTCAATCCGACGACACCGATACATCTATAGTCAAGGTAACCGAGTCCCGAAAACAAGCCATTCATATGTAAAGTGAATGTTTTGGGACTAAGGGGGCCCTCCCATTGAAATGAGAACTTTGTTCTTCGCCTATTCCTCACATCAATCATCATTCAAGAGGGGAACGAAACGACGACAACGTGCACATAACATTATCCTTGATGGACATATAGAAAAGTCTCCAAGTGAGAGCAGAACGACGTTATGAAGCTGTCATTATTATTATGAGTATTAGGAACGGGATATTGGCGCGAATTGTTGAGGGAAAAAGGGGAACCGTAAGGCAGCGGTCAAGTGGAAATGACTGGGAGAATTTGATGCACAAAAAATGATATTGTAAAAATATCTCGTCATCAATTTGAGATTTGATCATGTGACCTGTATCATACTTGGAAAAATTCGGCCCGGCCCGGATTGGAATTTTTGAAAAAATCTCATCAATTTTTTCTGCAAAACCCTTCCGAAAATGTTCAATTTTCATACAAAAGTATCGAAAACAAAACTCGAAATAGCATTTACTCTAAAATCTCCTATTGAAAAATCAGCTCTGAAATCCCGGGCCGACCGGGCCAGGCCGATGAAATTTCCCAAACGGCCCGGCCCGTTCAAGGTATGACCTGTATTGTTACAGTATACACCAGGAATAACCTGGAGTTCCAGCCGCTAAAAGAGCATAGTGAGTGTTCTTTGACTTTTTGACTTCTTGACTAATTACCCATTCTCTCTTATTTTGGAAACAAGATCCCATTAGCCACGGTATCTCATCTACCTCCATCCATAACAGTGTGTGTCGGTATCTTTCCTCTGATGTTGTTTCATCATGATCCACATGTCACCCTCTCATGTATCTCTTTTCGGTGAAAAGAAGAAGGAACACCAATCGGATATGGTTGTTACAAAGGAGAAAGAGACACCCTATCCAATAGCGGCTCCTTTTCTCTCTCTTGTCTATGCTAATTAGTAGTCATGAGAAGAGCATCTAATGAGCTCATATTTATTAATTCCTTCTCTATGTTTCGAGTGACTGAGGTCTCCTCTTCAGAATGGATGAGCTCAGTCATTCAACTGTTTAAAACTGGTGTAGAGAAGGGAATTCCGAATTTGATGAATTATTTAGAGTGAAGATTGAATAGAGAGATTTCAATCCATTGAAAAATTGCAGGTTCTGAATCTGTCGTCCAACGGAATCCCAACCCTCCGACGTGAGGAAACTTGTGTGGCTCAGCAACTCTTGATAGTGGATTTGTCGCGGAATCAGTTGAGCAGTATTGAGTGAGTTGAAAAATCAATATTCCTCAATTCTAAACATTATTTTTCAGACAATTCCTTCGCGGAATCCCAGCGATCCGTCAAATTTCCATCGCTCACAACCAAGTCTCCCAATTCGATGCCTCCTCAGCCACTCCATTCCTCCAACAATTGGATGCTGAAAGCAACAGGATCACCGATCTGGAATCCCTTCCCGAGACTGTTGTCCATGTGAATTTGGCTGGAAATCTGCTGAAACGGATCCCGGACTCTGTGAATTCTCTGCCGAATTTAGTTGCATTGAACGTGTCACGCAACACTATTGAAGCAACAAATTCAACGATTTTGATCTCTCCGGAGCTAGAAATGCTGGATGCATCTCATAATAATTTGGATATTCTTCCATCAGAGTGGCTCCAAAAGTGCGAGAAGCGCTTGGCACATCTTCATTTGGAGCACAATCAAATTGAGCAAATTCCAAGTGGAGTGTTGTCAAATGCCACGAATTTGCAAACGGTAAGTACAGTATGAATAGGAAACTTATCTCAAGAATCTCGATCGCGTGTCCCTATCCAAACAGTTCATTGACCTTCTTACTTGACACATCTATTACCCACAGGTGTCACTTTTCTACTTATTGAATAGATATCTATCCCCAGGTGTCATCTTAAATGGGTGGGTTTAGTTATAAGTGGTGTAACTATCTTGAGCGAGAGAAAATAGTTGTATAATTGTAGGTTTTACGGTTCTCCAGGAGGACCGTTTTCTTATTGTTTTGAGGGAATAATATGCGCGAGAGAGGGGATGACAGAAGGTGTCATATTGAAGAAGGGGTAATAGGGGGGTTTTGTTAAGAAGAGTGAACAGTAATAAGGAATGTGGAAAGATATCAGGAGGAACTGATGAATATAGGGATCTGAGAGCCAAACAAGGTGGCAAATACTCAGGTGTTAGGATTTGCTCTTTTGCTATATTGGATCTTTTGCTATTTGACGTTTTCTTATATGCTATACCAAAAAAATTGTGTGGCTCAATTGCCATTGGATTTCTCAGTTGCTAGTAAAATGGATTATTTGATACAGAATAGCATATGATAAATTCATAGCAAACGATCCATGTTTCTAGCAAAAGAGCTGATTATAGCAACTGAGTATTTGCCAAACAAGGCCAGTTTTGTTTTTGTTTTTCAACCCGACCCTAATGGCAGGTGGAATCTCCTCTAAAAAAAATTGACAGCCGGATGGATTCTCTCATTTCTAAGACGGCCTAATCCGCTCTCCTCTGGGATCACTTCTCCCCGGGCGTCAAATTGCTCAAAAGCAGGTGCACATCCGCGCTTTTTTGTGCTCCAAACGAATTGGCTTCTGTTGAGAGCAAAACGCCATTCATTTTGGATACAGTCAATTATTTCTTATTGGTTTCTTAAGATTCGGATCAGACGAGATTATTTACCACTCGAAGAACAATTGGAATTGAGAGAACTAATTACTTGAGAGTACTGTACTTCTCAAAAGTTCCCAAGAGTCATAATCCTATTGCGTAGCGCTGGGAAAGTTGTGATCCAAAGATCCAAATAGATACTGTCGATTGTGCCACGTCATCATCTGAAGACGTAATTGGGGAAGTGGGTCATAATCCAATTAGTTTGGATGGCCACTCCACGTGAATTGCAATATAGAAGAACTCATGGAATGTTTACCAAAAACACTTGTCCTCCTCCCTCCATGCGCGGGAGTATATATTATATTCTAATACACACCACTTTTAACACCATTAATATTTGCATATCCCTCCTTGCCACCACCACTACACGTGGAATTATAAGGGAGGTCTCCCCCTAATACTTCAAGGGTCATCTTGAATAGAGAATTTAATTTGGAGATGAACTTGAAAATAACTAAGGGATTCGATTTTACAGTTGGATTTGTCATCGAATCGCTTGCGTGTCTTTGGTGACGATATTCTTCCGGAAAACTCGAAAATTGGAAATTTGCGGTTGGCGAATAATTCGTTAGAAGTATTGGAGCCGTTGAGTTTGGAAGGATTGAAATTGGGTAAGAAACCTACAGGAGAAGATTTTTTTTTACCAAAAACATAAATTTTCAGAATTCCTAGACCTATCCAACAACAGGCTTACCGAGGTGCCAGCTGCCATTGGAAAAGTTGAGCAGCTCAAAAAAGTGGATTTGAGTCATAATCAAATTGGAAAAGTCTATCAATATGTGTTGAATAAAATCAAGCAATTGCATACGGTAGATTTGTCGAATAATCAGTTGCAGAGTGTAAGTTCATCTTTTGTCTGAAAATCCATTCTGAAGTTTCAAATTTCAGATCGGCCCGTACATCTTCTCAGACAGTTCTGAACTTCACTCGTTGGACGTGTCGAATAATGAGATTTCTCTGTTATTCAAAGACGCTTTTGCGAGATGTCCAAAGCTCAGAAAGATTTCAATGAGAAATAATAAAATTAGTGAGTTTTGAGAATATTATTTTCTATTTTTATTCATAATTTTTTTTCAGAATCCCTCGACGAAGGACTAACCGAAGCGAACGCTCTCCGGCGTCTCGACGTCTCTAACAACCAAATCGTCGTTTTGAAGTGGTCTGCTCTTCCTGAAAGCCTAGAAGTTCTTATTGCTGATAACAATGATGTCAACCTTCTGACTGCCTCTCCCACAAAAATCCAACTCAAAACCGTATCCCTATCCAACAATCGGATTACCGTATTGAATGCCGAACAGATCCCAAATTCATTGGAATCTTTCGATGTCTCCCATAATCGATTGGGACGTCTTGGAAAATCGGCGTTCGCTGAGAAATCGCAGCTGAGGAAACTGATCCTCAAGGGAAATTTGCTCACCGTTATCCCGACGGATTCGGTTCGAATTTTGGAGGGAGTACATCAGATTAAAGTGGAGCTGGCTGAGAATCCATTGATTTGTGATTGTCAGATGGGATGGATGTTGGCGACGTCTTCCGTTGCCGATAAAACCCGACGAATTCAGATTTTGGATCCACAAGTTGCCACGTGTATGCATCCTGTGGATAATCATCAAATTCCACTGGAGAAGCTGACCAAAAAGGATCTTCTTTGCCCGTACCAATCGATCTGTGAACCGGAATGCATATGTTGTCAATACGGAAACTGTGACTGTAAATCAGTTTGTCCTGCGTCTTGTCGCTGCTTCCGAGATGACCAGTTCAATATCAACATTGTTAGATGTGCAGGCAACTCTACTGTAACCCCGAAACGGGAGTTCATTGTTTCCGAACTTCCTGTGACGGCTACTGAGATTATCCTGTCTGGAGTCACCCTTCCTCAACTCCGAACTCATAGTTTTATTGGGCGATTGAGACTTCAAAGACTTCATATCAATGGAACTGGTCTCAGAAGCATCCAACCAAAGGCTTTCCATACCCTTCCAAGTCTCAAAACGTTGGATTTATCTGATAACTCTTTGTTGTCTTTGAATGGAGAAGAGTTTCTGAAATGTCCTGAAGTCTCTCAACTATTTCTCAACGGGAATCGATTTTCCACACTGTCACGTGGAATGTTCGAGAAGCTGCCGAATCTGAAATACCTCACTTTACACAATAACTCTTTTGAGGATATTCCACATGTTCTATCCACAACTTCTCTTGCCAAAGTGTCATTCTCGGGAAATCCGTTGAGATGTGACTGTTCCAATAAGGTACAACATCATCATCATCACGCGGACTCGCCGTTTTGGGAGCACAACGCTGCCGAATGGTTCTCACATCATCGGGATTTGGTTGTGGATTTCGGGAAAGTCGAGTGCTGGGAGAATGTGACAAAGGCCTTCCAGACGAACGATACGACGGTGTTGTCGGCGTATCCACCGAATATGGGCAATGATGTTTTTGTGATGCCGATTGAGGGTAAGTCTTATTGAGAAATCATTCTTATTTTTCAAACATCATCTCCGTTTTTCCAGAATTCCTCCGTGACTACAACTCTTCGATCTGCGTCCCCTTCTCATCTGGATTCTTCGGACAAGACCCCCAAAATAGTATAATCTTTGTGATTATCACTTTTGCCATCGCGATTCTCCTCATCATTCTGGTCGTTTTGGCAGTTTCATTCGTTCGAAAATCCCACGACGCAATCAATCAGAGACGGTACAAAGCGTCCTCTCTGAATTGCTCAACATCCGCCGGATCGTCACCCCTTCCGATTCCACTTCTCAGCTATCATGCATTCGTTAGTTATTCGAAAAAAGACGAAAAGATGGTGATCGATCAGTTGTGTCGACCGTTGGAAGATGAGGACTATCAATTGTGTCTGCTGCATCGCGATGGACCCACCTATAATTCGAATTTGCACGCGATCTCCGATGAGTTGATTGCTCAAATGGACTCGTCGCAGTGTTTGATACTGGTTTTGACGAAACACTTTTTGGAGAATGAGTGGAAAACGCTGCAGATTAAGGTTTCGTTTTTTTTGAAATTCTATGCTTTCACGCATTTTTGCGTCAGCGTGTTGTACCCCTCTCGGTGTTTGCGGATCTTGTATTACTGTATTACGGACTTCGCAAACACCGGATGGTGCAACGCGCTCACGCAAAAACGCACGACAAGTTCCCGGCTAGGTACAGTACCCTTACTAGAAATTCTCATCCTATTACTTTCCAGACCTCCCATCAATTATTCGCCAAAAATCGTTCGAAACGAGTGATCGCCGTGCTCGGAGACGGTGTGGATGCGAACCTTCTGGACGATGAACTCGGACAAATTCTACGAAAACATACGAGGATAGAAATGAGGAGTCACCTGTTTTGGACACTCCTACACTCATCACTACCTTCACGACTTCCATTACCACCGAACGACGATTCTTCACAATTGTATTCGGATATTTATGGGATCGTTCCTTCTGATGTTGTGTAGTTTCTCCTCTTTCTTTTCTAGAATTCCTCCAGTGTTTGCATCCCCCGTGTTTTTCTAGGTCACATTTCGGTAGTTCTCTTTTTATCCTTTTTCCCATCCCCCACTATTACGAGTTCCATTCAATTTTTACGAGGTTTTTTTGTTCATTCTGTGCACAGTTTGCCATGGATTTTCTGTATATTACCGGTATTTCTGTTTCCTCTTCTTTCTCTCTAATCTACGAACACTTTCCTGTATCCTATAATCTTGCCACCATCATCTCTCTATTCGTTTAATAAGTCTTGTGTAATAAGTTGATTATTTTTTCATCGCATCATTTTATTGCCCTCTAGTTTCTCGTCTCTCCTTCTTCCCCCTGTGTGATACCTGTTTTTGTACTATAATAATCGATTATTTCTGGATTTTTTTCCTCAGCTTATGAAGCTCTTTTTACTAGTTTTCGGATTTTTCTGTCTCATATCATCTCATAAAAACCTCCAGGGCAACGCATTGTGAAGATACTTCATCTTTGTATAGCGGAAAAAGTTTAATTTAGAGGCGAAAAAAGTCATTGGAAAGAAGTCAAAATCACAGGAGAAGCTCAAAGAAATATGCCCAATTTTTGTTGTTTTTGGGTAAAAGATAGGAAGGAAGAGAAGCGGATATGAAAGAATGATGAAGGGAGGGAGGAATCTGAATTTCAGCCAAAGATTTTCAGAAGAAAATTTAGTCTAGAACAAAGAGAGAGAAAACAAACAAAACGAAGCTAGAAGAGAGAGTGAAAAGAAAGAAAAGTGGTAAAAACGATGATGAGTAGCCCGTTTTTAGGCAGGAAATGGTCAAAAAAGTGAGTGTGAATCAATCAAAAAGCAACAAAAACAATTAGAGGAAAGAGAGAATTAAAAAGAGATATTTCTAATAGAAAATAAGCGAAGGTTCTAGAAAATAAAAATAGAAATGAGTAATTAGTTTAATCGGCGACCTCGTCGTCCATATAATAGTGCACAACTCCATTCTCGTCTTCAACGGCTCGCATGCTGAAAACGAAGAAACTAATTATTCGATGCCCTTTTACAAGAGTTTCTACCTGGTCAACGACTTTGTTCCATCTTTCGGCACCACATTCAACACCTCCACAATGTTCTCCTTTTCGGACGACGAGGTGGTTCCTCCGTCGGAGCTGCCAAACGACGGAAGAGTGGAACTTTTGCATGGTGGACCACCCATCGAGTTTCCCATGAATTGATCACAGTTTGAGGTGAGAACCGACATTTTTTGCCACGCAAAGCACTGATCACACATGATGTTTGTCACTTGGGATGCCGGTTTGAATTCCTGCAAAAATTTTGCTCGGGATGCTCTTGACGAGTTCACAGAGTGTCTCTCAATAAAAAAGTTTTTCAAACGCTCGCAAAAGCTATGCCACGCCCATGAGAAGAGCGATGTCGATTTACAGAGGCGTCTCACTGTTTTTTGTATGTTTTCGAGGAAGTTTTGGTCAGTTTTTTGCCAACTTTCAAGTCAATTTCGAATGTTTTTTTTTCACTTTGCTCATTTTTACACTGAAAATTTTTTCCGAAGGGGACACTTCGCGAGCCCGTGCGCTCTTCTATCGAAATAAATTTTCTTACCGAATCACATCCAATACATGTCAACATCAGCGAACTGGCACTGAACGATCGACTAATCCGCTTCCGACTGTCCGCCTGCGTCCTCTGATTTTGTTGGAATCGCTGCTTGGCACTTTTCATATATTCATTAATTATTTTATCCATATACTGATGATGTGTGGGTAACAACTCCGATGCCAACACACACGTCGAATTCATTCGAGCAATACAGTCATCCGTATCGATTAGTTTCTCTTTTGACCTGTTGGCCGACGTGGAAATCCGAAGAGTTCGAAGGAATTGTGACCGAATCTCGTTGATGAGACGCCATTTTTCGTGTCGCCCGGAGACGATCCCGGATGAGGCAAGGGTCATTCCTTTCGCATTATTCGATGGTTGCTGCTCGTCTCCCGAATGAGCCGACGTGTCTCGTGGATTTCGATTTTCACGTGACGAATCGGAGAGTTGTGCGTGAGCGCTTCGAACGCGGCGGGTGCTACGGATGGAGCCACGACGAACATCTAGTCTGGAAGATGGAAGAGATTAATGTGGATCTAGAAGGATTGTATTCTATTTTTGCAAGGCTGTCGGAATCGGAGCCGCAACTGGCAGCGGATAAGAAAAATCGGGCCGTATTTTTGCAAAAATGCGCGACGTTTTATTCTCTACATGACAGCAAATACTCAACTGCTATGGGGGTGATCAACTGCTATTTTGTAACTGCTATATTTGGCTCTTTTGCTATGGATCAACTGCTATAGCCATAGCAGTTGAGACATCGAAATTGGCGAATATAGCAGCTGATCCATAGCAGAAGAGCCAAATATAGCAGTTGCAACATAGCATTTGACCCCACCCATAGCAGTTGAGATATAGTAGTAGATTGTTGAGTATTTCCTTACTGTAGATCATGCTGCATGCCTCTCCATTCTTACCTAATAATATCCATATATTGGCTAATCAATGCCAGCTTATCAATTTGTGACATATCGTTATTTGGTGTGAACTGTTGTCCATTATTATTATCCAACTGTGACCAATCGAAATTCTCGCCGGGATCGACGGCAAAGTGAACGGGCAGGAGGTTACGATTAACATCTATTATTGGGATTATTTCTGGAAAAAAGAGCTATTTTTTTGAAGAATACCGCATCACTTACGTTTATTGTTAGTTTCTGTTCTCATGAGTACTAGCGGTGAGAAGTGAGCGGCATCATAGCAAAGTACCAGCGGAGATCGATGACATTGTGATGGTGGACATTCCAATGGGAGATAAATTCCAGGGAACGCTACTGGTGAGAGTTCTTCACCTTTTGCGTTTCGAAGAATCTGAAATTAGATATTTTTGAAACTGTAAGAGCCTTGTCGCCTAAAACTGTAATTTCAGGTTGAAAATGTGCCACACAGTCCGTTTCATCGGCTCCGCGACATTTCGAAACCATTGAAATTTAGGCTTGAAAATTTCAAATTTTTTGACTCGATTAATCGATTTTCGGGAAAATTAGAACAAAATGAAACTTGAATCTTTTTTTTGAAAAAAAATTTGAACAAAAAATATTTTTTTTTTCGAAAAGAAATTGAAATATTTTTTTTCAATTTTCTAGAAAATCGATTAAAATCAAGTCAAAAAACGGTTTCGAGATGTCGGGTTTCAAAATGTCGCGTAGCCATCCCACCCAAACCGTACCGTATCGGACACCACAACAATCGGCCGTTTCAGCACATGAGCCAATGCGAAAACGTGAATCGCCTCGAGACTTTCATAGATTTGATCTGTCGAATTGGACCCATTATCTTCCTGTTTCCGTGGCAACGGCGACGATAATCCGAGCACCACATCCCACTCCAATTCCCATTCCGCATCCGAAAGTGTCAATGCCAAATCGTTCATCTGATTCTGATGATGCTCAATCCACTTCCACCTCCGACGAATCGCCTCTTTTCGTGCTCCATTGGTGAGAAGTTCGTAGAGAGTTTCACGAAGAGATAGTTGACGATCATGTACACCCCACATTCCGAGTGAGGCAGCGTGGAGGAGACAGTTTCCGTCACCGGTCGTCGAGAGGGGATACAGTTTTTGACCGAATTGATGCCACCAGTTCAAGTGTCCTGGAAAATTAGAATTTTATTTTTTTGAATCTCTTTTTAGTGCTTACTCGACGCCTCTAACCGTTTCTGTGTCTGCGTCTCGATCAAATCTTTCTCTAGAAACGTCCGAAACTCATTGGGAAATCCAGCGAAATCGGGCAGATAGAATGCCAATCCGTGGACCCGAAGGCGACTGGAAAGGCGATCCAGATCTCCATCGATGTGTTCTAAAAATATTGATTTTTCAAGTGGAAATTGCGAATTTTGCAGCAAAAAGCAGCAAAAAAAGATAGATACTCAACTACTACTGTCTCAACTACTATATTTGGCTCTTCTGCTAGGGATCTACTGCTATTTTTCCCACTTTTGATAGTGCAACTGCTACGGCTATAGCAGTTAATCCATAGCAGAAGAGCCAAATATAGCAGTTGAGACACTAGCAGTTGATAACCCCCATAGCAGTTGAGTATCTGCTAAAAAAGAGCTGAAGCGTACCTCTGGAAGTACCTGGAACCAGCGATTTGTCCTCTTGTTTCGACACCCGTCGCGATGAAATTGCAATGTCCCAGTCGTTTTCTGCAATTTTTAGAGGTTTTTTCTAGAAATAAATTATTTTTTTGGTTCCTAGTAGCAAGAAAAATTCATCTTCATCTCTAAAAAAATATTTTTTCTCCGCACCTTTCAACAATTTCAACGCATCCTCATCGGATATGTTGACCATTGTGCATAGCTCTTTCACTTTGAGCTTCTCGCTTTCTGTTAATCCGTCCGGATACATTATTAGTGTGTGTTTTTTGTGAAAGTTTCTTTTTACTTTCAGCACAAATCAATCATCTAGTAGTGTAGTTTTCTTGGGCTACTCTGAAAATGAAAATCATATTTTACGAAAAAATATAAAACAGAACGGCGAAAAATGATGTGATATTGGAGAATGGGACAAAAAACAAGTAGTCATATAGCATCCAGTCAACAATGAGTCATCGAAATGATAGTGGAGAAGAGAGAGAGAGAGAGAGGGGGAGGTGAAGGTATCGAATACAGGTTTTGAAAAGGACAAAAATTTGAAAATCAGAGGGAGTTTTGCATGAAAATTGTATATTTTCCCCAGAAAAAAGCTTCTGAAACTAGAGAAAAACCGAAGAACTTCGTTGACAGTCAAAAAAGAAAAATCAAAAAAATCAAAAGCCGCCACGCTTGCGAAAAAAGGGCATGCGCCTTTAAAACTACCGTAAGTCTCGAAAAGCTTTTTTTTGGAAATTAGATGTGAAAATAATTTTCCGAACATAAAAAGTTAACATTTGTAAGCGAAACTGACTGAAATTGTTAATTTTTACCAAAAAACGTTTTGAAAATTAAATGGAAAACAAAAAACCTCGTTGCCACAAACGAATAAAAAATTACAAATAAAGCCGCCCTTTTTCAGTAAAATAGGGAATGCGCCTTTAAAACTACCATAAGTCTCGAAAAGTTTCTCTGAGAGGCATACTTGTCCAAATTGGGCCGGGCCGGGCTTTTTGAAATTTTCAGGGCCCGGCCCGGCCCGGAGGGCCCGACGCTGAAAAATTTGACCCTTTTTCGAAAATTTTTTTTTCAAATTTTTATTTTTTTCACTCAAAATTTATGAATTTGGTGTTCATTTTCAGTTTGAAGATGTTTTCACGGAGGTACTTCGGGGTATGTCAAAAAGTGCGCTCTATCTGCTAATCCGTTTAACCTAGAATTTATGCATGCAATTTTGAAATTTCCGTTCCCTGTTTTTTTTTAGTGTTTCTATAACAATACAATTTTCATATTTTTCACCAATTCGAGCGAAATTTTCATTTCTC
>GL380180.1:41687-77371 GCA_000143925.2 Caenorhabditis brenneri | reverse complement strand
CGTGTTCATATCAGTTTGAGAAGTTTTCACGGATGTCCTGCATGCAACATACACACAACCAATCTTTCATATATATTTTTTATATAATACATCGGCTGCGTATCTCTCATACATTATCTCTCATCGATTTCTTCTCGCGGACAGAACCATCCATTGAGTGAGCCGGCCTTTTGTCTCGCTCGATATCGATTATATAGAGAGAGAGTGAGTCTATCTAACTTGCAATATATTTGCTTGCTGTGCGGCTAGTTTGGATTGTTTTTGTGTGTGTTTGGACGGTGTGATATAAATTTTTATTGCCTGTTCTATCAGTTGACAAACAAACGAAGAATGAGTTCAATTAATTTATTGATTATTTAGTTAGTTTTAATCACTTTTCTTAAATACTTTCAGCCGGGTGTGTAGAAAAAATAAGTCAACTCCAATCATGTATCGGCCCGGCCCGGCCCGGCCCGGCCCTGGACATGTATGCTGAGAGGTGAATTATTTTTTCAACACAACTGGCTGAAATTATGAAAGAAAAGTGATAAAAACTAGAAAAATAATCACTAAATTCAGCGAATTCTTCATTCGTTTTTCAGCAAACTGATAAAACAGGCAATAAAAATTTTTAACACTCCGAAAAAACACAAATAAAAACTATAAAAACTTGCCGCAAAGCAAAAAATTTCATGGAAATTTGATATACTCTTTCTCTATCTATATGATCTAAATCGTGGCAAAAAACCGGTTTTCTCATTGGATGGGGGTTCTGTTCCCGAGAAGAAAATCGAAGAGAAATAGTGGAAAAGAGATACGGGGCGATGTATTTTAAAATAAAATATTTACGAAAAAATTTGTGTGTGTGTATGTGCAAATATAATAGTAGGAAATGAGAGAGAGAGAAGAGAACAATCGAGCACATTTGGAATCGCAGAGGGAGGGCTTTTCCACGAAACTCAACGAAAGAGATATAGAGAAATGAAGGAAAAAGTGGAGGGAAGGAGCGAGAGAGAGAAGTCTCCGCTCCGGATGATGAAACATTGGTGAAAACGGAGGGGAGTAGTTGGCATTGATCCAAGAAGCTTTAGAGAGTATTGTTGGGCGTGGAGGGCGCCGACAGACGGTTAGACGGCATTCGCTTTTCGGGTGGAAAGGGGACAGCCAGCATCAGCCAGCAGTGGCGGCATTGTTGTTAGTTATAGGAGAGAAATGAGGGCGGATCGGACGGGGAGGGTTAGGGGAGAGAGAGAAAGTTTGTAAGAGGCAGAGAGATAGAGAGAGATAGGGGTGAGAAGTTGAAGAACGCCACGTGGAATAGGGAATGAAGTTGACCTATTTTCAAGGGCGCGGAACAAGAAAATCAAAGTATCTGAAAATTTTGAATCGTGGGTCTAGAATTAGAAAATTCTTAGGAATGCAACTAACTTCAGAAGTGCAAGATTCTTAGAATTATTCTTGAGACTACTGTCTCAGAAATTATTGAGGCAGTCAGGATTCTTGAGACTACAGTAACCTGACTCAAAAAACTGTCTGAGACCTGGCAAAAATATGAAATATCTGGGATTACGGTAAGTGTCCTTTTTTTCTTTTTTTTTCTATGCTGACTAGTTGAGAGGATGGTGTTATCATTCATGGAGATGAAAAGAAGAACATGGTTGGAGAAAAACTTTCGTCCGAAAAAAGCGCAAAATGATGGACCAAAAAACTCTACTCGTGTAGTCTGCGTGGACAACATTTTTTTCAAATTTTGTATTTTCGATGTTTTTACGGTTTTCATCTGTTTTTCATTTTAAAAAACATTGAAAAATTTGCTTCTGGATTTTTTGATCGAAAAAAGTTCCGAAAAAAAAACATTTGGAAGAAAAAATTTCAATTCACCGCGCAATATGATGGCCGAATAAATTTCGCTCGTGCAATCTGCGTGGACAGTTTCTTTCTTTTCAAATTATATGTTTTTAGCGTTTTTTCAGTGTTTTTACCGGCGTTTTATCCGTTTCGAAGCAGAAAAAAAAATTTGAAGAAAGAAAATTCCCAAAAAATTCGAAAAAAAAAATTTTGTTTGGAAATGTTCGCAATTTTTTGTACTGCTCTGGTCGGTCGGAATTGTTAGGTGTTTGAATTTGGAGCTGTGGTCTGTTAGACTGTTTAAATGAGTATAACCAGAAAGTCTCAACATGAGTTTTCAAAATCAAAGCACGGCCGAACAAGTGAGTTTCCTGTTACAATCCTCACTCTACCCTACAAAACCCATTCTCATTGGAGCACATTCTTCATACTTCCACTCTTTTTCCATCCTCACCACGGAAAACCCATTAATTTCGTAGGCTAAGCTTCTCCTAAAAAAGAGTGAAAACGAACATAAGATAGGCATCGAAAAGGCGAAGAAAGACGGATTGGTGGTTTTTCGACGGATGGAAATGAAATGAATGGGGTGCGGACAAGAAGACGACAAAATAAGGCAAAAAGAAGAAGAAGAGGAATGGAATGCTGCTACCGAGAAAAATGGGTGATGAAAAAATGAAAATGAAAATGGAACAAAGGAGAATGGGGGAAGGAAGGTTTAAACTATTTATTACAGTAGAATTGCGACCGGAAGTGGCTGAAAAAGGAAGGTCTAGAATTGTTTGACAGTTCTTCACACTTGGTTTCAAACATCTTATTCTCAAAAAGTTGGTCACCATGCACAGTTTGAGAGCTGGGAGGTATGCAATTGAGCTATATTGAACTATATTTGGAATGGTTATATTTGAAATTGGCTCATTTTGTGTACCACACCTTTTGAAATTCGAATTACCACCGAAAAATGGACTTGTATACGATGGGACTTGAAACCTAGCGTTAGAAATCACTGTAAATACCGCATTCCTGCAAAATGGCCTGACCGTTCTTGCAGAAATCAGTGTTCAATAGAGCAGAAAAAAAATGAAGACTTATATCATAAAATAAGGAGAAAAAGTTTGCAAAAATATATAGTTTTCACAGATTTTATTCAACAGAGCTATTCTTTCCTGACAATGTTGAGTTCACACGGTTTAGCATTGTACACACAACACAATAGTTCTGATTGTTGTTATTTGGACTACGATAGCTACAGTAACCATAAAAACTATATCATGACCAAGACCATCAAAATGGCGGCCATGGAAGCCGTGGAAGGTCGTTCCAGAAACTCGATTTTGGCCTCGACCGCCATTTTGAAAGCCTTCATCATGCCACGGGCTCGTCTGGGGTGCCAAAACTTTTGAAATTTGAACTTCCTCCAAAAAATGCAATTTTGGTGAGTATCGACTGCTTTACCATAAAACTCGATACTTAGGGTCAGGAATTACTGTAAATTACAACAATTCTGCAAAATGACGTGACAGTGTTTGCAGAAATCTTTAAACTTTCAAAAAGCAATGGATTCCTCAATTATCGGTTCATAAAAAAGTATAAAACTTGTAAAAGCGTTCTATTTTGACATAAAGGTTTCCATAGCAAAACAATTTTTCTACCGAGCAGATTTTCAGAATTTTTGAATATTGGCACACCAAATGAGCAAGTTTTGTCTCCACACTCATCGAATCGGGGTTAATCACTCGAAAATTTGAAAATTGGAAAGCTGTCGTCTTCAAATCCATACTCAATGCGCCTTACTTTGTTTTCGGAACGAAGACCCAAAAATCCCGTGGACCTGTTTTCGGGACCATTTCTAGACTACCTAAGAACCTTTCATCCTTAGAGACCCGGGTGTCAAAAACTCAAAATCTTATTTTTTAATTTCAGAACTGATTCTAGGAATATAAGACCTTCTGGAGCGCCGGAGGCGCTTAGGAAACGAATATTAGTTTACTGTAGATTTGGAGACCCACTTACCACCAAATTCAGTAAAAATAATCAGATAACTGTTCTAGAGCTCAGTCAGCTCAGTTAAAGGCAAAAACAGAAATCTCAGACTTTCGAGCACATTCAAATGCGCTGTAAGCACCCAATAGTGCACACACACATCCTAAAAACCCGAAATCGTACAGCCAATTCATCCCCCCAACAAAGCTCCTCCTCCTCCTCCTCTTCAGTGGTACAAATGAAGTAGAAGAAGGATGGAAGAAGAAGAAGCCAGAAGGAGTCATTTGGGTTTCGATGGGCGAGGGTTTTAACCGAATGAATGACATGAATGGGATGGCTAAATAGGCTGAGAACAAGGAAAAAAGATGAAGAAGAAGATGGAAAAAGAAGAAGAAGGAGAAATGAGGTTTTGAAAACGAAAAATGGAATAACAGCTGCCTCAAGTTGTATAGTTTCTTAGGTTTTTTTAAAACAGAATATTCCAGAAAAGCACCTGTTTTTTGAAAGTTGCTTGTTTCACTGCTAAAAAATCTGGGTATGAGATTTCGACAGCACAGAAACCTTATGAAAAATTGGAGGAATTGCAGAATGTTGGCTCTGAGAAATTTTGATGGGAAAAAGAAAAATTGATCTGAATATCTCAGAGAAAGATTCCCACACTTTTTTCATCTTCCCATCAAAACAGCAACCGGAATTTACAAGGAATTTTGAAGCTTTCACGAACAAAACAGATCAAGCTGTTCTGTTGGACGTGGCAATAACTAAAAGGGTACACCCATCAAACAAAACGATAAGACGGTAAAGTTCAAAAAACATGGATGATTGTTCACGAAACGTGTAACACCGAAAATCAGCAATATAATTAGAAGGACCCATGCCTTTAGTTTCTGTAGGGTCCTAAATTTGCTTCATTTTCTATTTTATTTGGTTCGGGAACAATTTTTCAATGAATCATTTAGAATGACAAATGTTCAACCGGGTCCACCTAGCCTGGCCAGGTCTGACAATATCTATTTCTAAAATCGGTTTTGTGGGCTCGAAAAGACATCAACATGTGGAGCTCGGTGACGGCTACACGTTCAAAGTCTCAGAATCATCGTTCGACCAACCTGGGCTACACGAGACTAAATAGAGTGTCCGGATCCAAAAATCCGAGCCCGGACACTCTAGCCCAGGCTGATTTTCTCAGTCTTCAGATGAGTAGACCTCACTGAGATCTACATTTTGATAGGTTTTTGAGCCCACAACATTGATTTTTAAGAAAGTTATAACAAGCGCCGGTTGGACGTGAGAACTTATCCTTTAATAATTTCTTCTCTGACTAACTCCGTTCTCAGCAGGCTCGAAACACAATAATGCTTGTTTATGTTCTCGGTCCATACTAACATGTTAATTATCATCCTTATCATTATCAATACTAGTCGTCTTTGTTGTGCGGACGGAACTTTTGTGCAGCAAAAGTGGCAAATAACTAACCCATCTGATAGCAATGTGATAATGATTTTATGCTCCAAGAGGAATGAGGAAAACAACAATAAAACAAGGAAATAGTTTTGTAGGGTAGCTCAAAATGAAATAAAACCAAATAGAAATCCGTATCAAAAATGTTAGAAATGTGAAAAAAAACTGTCTGAAAAAAGACAAGTGTTTTCTGATGAGTCACAAAGTAGCAACTAAATTCTCGGTCATTTGCTTTTCATTCAAATGCCACACAGCAAAAACGAATCTCTCATTCTGGATTCCAATGGATGCAACTGTTCCGTCACAATCTCTCACCAAATAATGTGAAGATGTGAATTCGTAATTTTTATTTGTCGATCTGAATGTTATTGTGAAAAGTTTTGTATAAAGCACGAGAGACTCACTTGTCTTTATAGTTATAAACTGGCCATTTTTTGGAGGGATCAAACTTCTTAACCAGAAAGCGTCTGACAATCCATTCGCGATCGAGATCAAAACTCGAATCTGGAGTTGCCAACAAAAATTCCAAGTTATTGGATGCTTCATTAGAAATCCATTTCTCAAGAAACTCAATAATTTGATACTCAAACAGATAGCAATTCTCCAAAATTGCACTTTTGCCTTTGAAAAATCGAAGAACATCCTTCCCAATAAATTCAGCTCTTTTCATATATAAATTTTGGATTGTATAAAATTTAGAGTTGTCTCTAAAATATCCACGTAGTTTTCCTTGTATGCTCACGTGCTCTTGAGTTGGAGATCCTTCGAAATAAGATTCCAAATGCTGCGTTTCCATCTCGTGAAACAATTCAGAAGTATTGACTTGGAAATTGCCCAAGATTTCGCTGAAGTACTTAGCATACTTCTTGTCTTGATACCAATCAAGATGAAAGTGATTGGTACCAAGCAAGAAATGAATGTGTTTTTGAAGTTTTTCAAAAGTTTGTAAAGAATCGGTGTAAAGAATGATTTCATCAGCA
Source organism: Caenorhabditis brenneri (assembly GCA_000143925.2). Lineage (NCBI taxonomy): Eukaryota > Metazoa > Nematoda > Chromadorea > Rhabditida > Rhabditidae > Caenorhabditis > Caenorhabditis brenneri. The sequence continues at coordinate 71,123 of GL380180.1, read as the reverse complement.
AATGGATGCCATCTGAAAATTGAATGAAAACACAGTTAATTCAAAATAAACTCACGAGATAGTACATTTGATTCCCAAAACGAGCAAGGTCCGAGACTTTTTACCTGCAAGGTTATGCATGCCATACCTGATGTTCAATAAACATGATTTCTTCGAATCAATCACACAAATAAAAGTTTCATTGTTAAAAACGGAAAATTTTATTGTTTTGATTTGTTTCCATGGCAGTTGCTGAATCATTTGAAATGACCTCATTGAAATTAACGAAAGCCACAAAACTTCATGATACTCCATTTGTTTTATGATATGCCGTTTAACAACATACGGGAATTTCAGCAGTTTCATTCTTATATGAATATGAAAAGAAGCGTTAGTCAGGGCAGTGAGAATAAGGAGAAATGACAAAAAGACAATCGAGTAGAGGGGTAGAAGACAATGGTGACCCCTGTCAAACGATCGATATTATGTATACCTGGGGTCAGCTCTAGAAGATTCCCCCGTTCAAAAAAAAAAACGCACAGCTGAACTCCAGTACAGAAAATCAACTGGAAGTAACAACATGATGATGATTTTATGCTCTGCGGGGAATAAGGAAAATAACAATCAAACAAGGAAATAGTACTGTAGGGTAGCTCAAAATGGAACAAAAAAAATCAGAAATCCGTATAAAAACATTAGAAATGCGGAGTGCCTTCTGATGAGTAAAACTTCTCAGCCATTTGCTTCTCATTCAAATGCCACACAGCAAAAATGAATCGATTTTTCTGAATCCCAATGGATGCAACTGTTCCGTCACAATCTCTCACCATATAATAAGGAGATGAGAATTCGTGTTCTATATTTGTCGACCTGAAAGTTATTGTAAAATGTTTTGTATAAAGCACAAGAGACTCACTTGTCTTTATAGTGATACACTGGCAGTTTTTTGGAAGGATCGATGTGTTTAACCAGAAAGTGTTTGACAATCCATTGGCAATTGAGTTCAAAACTCGAATTTGGAGTTGCCATCAAAAACTCCAGGGATTTGAATGCTGTATTGGATATCCATTTCTCCAGAAAATCAATAATGTGTATCTCATACATGACACAGTTCTCCAAAATTGCACTACTGCCTTTGAAAAAGCGAAGTACATCTTTTCCAACCCATCCAGCCCTTTTCATATATAAATTTTGGATGGTATAAAATTTAGAGCTCTCTTCAAAACTTCCACGTAGTGGTCTCCGTATACACACGTGCTCCTGATTTGGAGATCCTTCGAAATAAGATTCTACAGGGTCCGCCAAAAATTCGTGCACTACTTCCAGAGCATATAAAATCAGAAGTAAAAGTCAAATTGAGCTGAGAATCAACCAAAATAATGTTTGTATGCTTTCAAACATGAGATTAAATTTTTATCTAATTTGAACAACAGTGGCTCTCATGGCTTAGGGTCCCGTCGAGTGGATGATGAGAGCGTGGCACGGCTATCTCCTTTGCAGCAAAATTATGATTTTTCGAGCCGGTGGAGTACCTTTATCTGGTGGTTTTAGTTTCAAAACGATGAAAGCTATTTGGAAATCAAGTGAAAATACTTTGGAGCCTTGAAAATTTTGATTATAAATTATACATTGGCGTCAGAGCACAATGTGGTTTTTTTGCTTCAAAACTGTGGAAAAACAACCCAGCAACTTTTTATGATGAGGATTAGGCTTTCCTTATGTTTAATTGAAACTCAGTTAAAGTTCACAACAATTTCAAATTGGTTTTAAAAGTTGAAAACGGACTGAAAACCACTTCTCGTCAAAAAGCACACGTTTGGGCCATTTCAAAGAGTAACTACGTTGAGTTCGATGCTTTCTAAAGCTCTGTTAGGATCCCTGATTGCCAATTCGACAAAAGGATTTCGAAAAACACGTGATCAAAAGTATTCAAAATAATTTTGAGAGTTTTAGAAAGAACCGTTAGGCCATCACACTGCAATATACCAAGAAACATGACCGTGCCACGCTCACATCTTCCACTTGACGAGGACGTTAGCCACACGCGCCAATGTTGTTCAAATCAGATAAAAATTTAATCTCATGTTTGAAAGCATACAAACATCATTTTGGTTGATTCTCAGCTCAATAGGACTTTTTCTTCTAATTTTATATGCTCTGGAAGTAGTGCACGAACTTTTGGCGGACCCTGTAACTGCTGCGTTTCCATTTCGTGAAACAATTCAGAACTATTAATTTGGAGATTGCCCAGGATTTTGCTAAAGTATTCAGCAAACTCCCCGTTTTGATACCAACTGAGGTGGAAGTGATTCGTACCAAACAAGGATTGAATGTGATTCCGAAGTTTTTCAAAAATGTGTAATGGATCGGTGCAAAGAATAAACTCAATATCAAATGGATGCCATCTGAAAATTGAATGAAAACACAGTTAATTCAGAATAAACTCACGTGATAGAACATTTGATTCCTAAAACGGTCAAAGTATGAGACTTTTTACCTGCAAGGTTATGCATCCCATATCTGATGTTCAATAAACGTGATTGTTCGGAATCAATCACACAAATGGAAGTATAAGTGTTACAAACATAAAATTCTATCGTTTTTATTTGTTTCCATGGCAGTTGTTGAATCATTTGAAATGCCTTGAGTGAAATCAATGAAAGCCAAAAAACTTCATGATAATTCATCTGTTTTATGATATGCCGTTTTACAACATACGGGAATTTTAGTAGTTTCATTTTTATATTAATCAGAACAGAAGCGTTAGGTTAGGGCAGCGAAAATAAGAAGGAATGACAAAATCAAACAAATGGAGGGCAGAAGACAAAGGGGCCAACCTTGTCAAGCGATCGATATTATGTATGCACGTCCCAATAATTTTTCAAACACCCGCGAAAGTTAATCCACGCCCACGAGTGAGAGCATTGTCGATTTACGGAGGCTCCCCATTTTTTTTCGAGGGAGTTTTTCTCAATTTCGTCAACTTCCAAGTCGATTTCGAATGTTTTTTTATTTTTCACTTTTCGCATTTCTACACTACTACTAAAAAACACTACTACACTACTAAAAATCGACTTGGAAAACACTGAAACAGCGAGTTTTTGAAATATTTTGAAAAAACTGTACGGCGGAGCGCACTTTCTGAAATTTCAGCAATTCTTTTTCCCAAGGAAGACGCATGTCATTTTTCACTTTTTGTTTTTAATTCATCTTTATCCCGGACTTTTCCAAAATGCCCGAAGCGAATCGGAAGTGATAGCTTCATTAGGAGTTTTGAATGCACACTTTTTCCCTCCAAAGAAAAGTTCTGTCTCATCTCTCTCATTTCCACTGCTTTTCACTTTTCTCTAACACCCTCTTCAATGACCTGACATCTCTTGCATGTGGTCTCTCTCCGTTCCGGCCTCTTTCTTCCCGTTCGCCTTCTCATTCATATATCACGGCACCCTCAATCATACTTGCAAAGGGCCGGGCCGGGCTTTTTTTTTTGAAACACTCGGCCCGGGCCGGCCCGTCTCTTGGAGGCAATTTTTTTTTTCAAATTTTTTAATTTTTTTTCGAATAAATTCAACTAATTTATCCGTAAATCAACAATGAAAACAAATTCGAACAAAAACTTTGTTTTTTTTTCGGCTGCAATACAAAATTTCAAAAAAATTTTTGCTAAAAATGAATAAAAATTCTCAGAAAACCAGCATCCCTAATAAGACGGGCCGGACGGGCCGGGCCCGGGCCGAAGCTTTTCAGGCCCGGCCCGTGAATTTGCAAGTATGCCCTCAATGAGGGGAAAGCGCACCTGCTGCCGTTTTTTGCCCGCGAAAATGTCACACATTTTCGCCGGCAAAAACGGCAGCAAATGCGCTCTCTCGTGTTGCAACATTGAGTTTTTTTGAAATTTTTCGGCAAACTTTGAGGGTTTTTTAGAGATCAAAATTCCGATTTCAGATTCAATAACAAGATGGAACCAGCAAACTTGAGAGAATATAACGGATATGTTAAGGCAATCAAAAAAGAGCTCGGGGAGGAACCAATTCCAGTAGAAAATGAGGATGAAGCAGTGAGTAAAGTAAATTAATAAATTGATAATTTCTTTAAAAAATTCACAGAATCTCATTAAATTTCCACCCGAATTGCTTGCAAAAGTATTTTCACTTGTCGGATCTAAGGATTTCAACCCAGCACCTCCAAACTTTGTGAAATACATCGACGCGAAAGGAGCGAGAGATTTTCGTAAGAAGTGTGAAAATAATATGGGACATCGTACCTACAATGGCATTGACAATCAAGCACAATGGGACTATATCGAAGAAAGAGACGCATGGACAGAGAAAGTAAAAGAAGAGTACCCGATTCGAAATCTGATGCTTTTACGTAGAGTGTGCACAAAGTTTGAATCTGTCATCAACAATGAAATGACTCCGGGAAAAGATTTCGATTTTCTGATGATTGATGTTAGACTTCAGGGGCATCTCGATGCGTCTCGTCAAGTGACATTCTTCAAGTATGGAGGAAATGGAAGTCTGAATCCGGCTATCCGTCTGGTAAGAGTTCGTCGATTCAATGAAGTGGATTACGAACACATTCAGTAAGAAAAACCTGGCATGGCCATGGTGCTCATTTGGCCAACCAAAATTCAAAAGTGCTGGAAGTTCGCTCTATTGGACGCTTGCCATGGCAAAAAATCCGCAATGGTTAAGCGCCCGATACGTAGCGAAATTGCTTTTTTTGGCAACAGTTCAAAATTGAAAATGTGGTTCACCAAATGAGCCCGTGCCGAGCCTGGCCGGGCTGGAACTGCTAAAAACCATAAATGCTAACTATTTTTTGCAGGAAATTCGAACGAATCCGTGATCTCCACATTTCGGATATGATGCTAACGGAAGAGCTCTTCGAAACCATCCTTCGTCTTGATCTCACATCGGCCAGAAGAATCACATTCGAGCGGATCGTTGGAGTGAAGTTCGATGAGTCAATCAATGTTGTGAACTACATTCAAGCCTTTCTGGAAACATTGAATACACCGGCGAATGTTTATTTCAATTCGGAAATGTTTGATCCGAATGTTGTTCTGTTTGGATTAAAAGATGAGGATGAGGTCGAACCCGTCACTGATGAAACTGTATTGTTAGATATGAAGTGGGTTTTTTTTCAACACGGATAATATTTAAAAATTGAATTTGATATTTTTCAGAGTCATAGAAATAGTCAATGAGAAACGCACCAGCGGCCGTCGCAAATACCGCAACAAAGTGAAGATCTACCGAAAACCAGAGGAAAGCGATTTTCAATTTCGTCGTTTTAAACTAATTAAAATGTTGGTTTCAACCGTTTTTCAAAGTGACATCATTTCTATTTTTTCAGAATCAACACAATCCTATTCAACGAACCGCACGCGAAAATGTTCAAGCTGAAAGAGTTGAGCTACAAATCCAGACGTGCATTTCATACACTTAAAAAGACGATGATGGACACGTTAAAATATAAATTGAGAAGACGCAGTGACAGTGTGAAGAAAGCAGGTGAATGGCATTTGCAGCAAGCCATCGGGATTCTCGATAGAAAAAAGAATGGGAGAGATTCGAAATCGGCAATGTTCCACTTGAAAATTCTTAAACAGGTAATTTGAATTGCTCGTGAAAAAATTCTAAAAATCAAAGCTTTTCAGATCGTTGAATCCGATAAAATGAGTGAAAAAGAGGAAGAGTCGATTGTGCACACAATGCAAGAAGCTCAGGATTACAACGAATTGATGGGGGAATTCGAGTTTATAAGTAAATTCCAAATGAAATCTCGTATTTATTGCCCTCGCTCTGAAAATCATTGAATGTATTTCATGTGTTGTTTTTTTTATGTTATTTTGCCTGTTGTTAAGTGGTCTCTTGTGAATCGTGCTTTAAATTTTACGAATTGTTAATTGTTTGTCCACTCAATATAATAAACTCCAGTTATATTTTCATTTTTCCAGTGAAAATCGCCAAAATTAAATGAAGCACGCAGCTAAATTGAGTTTAGCATGATAAAATCAAATTTGAAATTGGAAACGCAGAAAAAAATAACCATGGCAGCCAAAATACCGACGTCGCCTAGCTTTTTCAACGTGCCGGACGGCGTCAACGACCTGTTCATGCGCCTCCGGCGCAATTGCAGTTTGTACAGTTTGCGGCAACGCAGCTCGCTGTGAATTTGTTGTATGGACGAAACTTTTGTGCAGCAAAGGTAAATAACTAACTCAATCTGATAACAATGTGATAATGATTTTATGCTCTGGGAAAATGAGGGAAATAACAATCAAGTAAGGAAATAGTACTGTATGGTAGCTCAAAATGAAACAAAACAATTAGAAATCTGTATCAAATACATTAAAAATGCGAAAAAAAATGATGAGTTACAAAGTCGCAATTTTCTCAGCCATCTGCTTTTCATTCAAATTCCACACGGCGAAGACGAATCGATTATTCTGAATTTCAATGGATGCAACTGCTTCGTCATGTTCTCTCACCAAATAATGAGAAGATGAGAATTCGTGTTTTATATTTGTCGATCTGGAAGTTATTGTGAAAAGTTTTGTAAAGCACAAGAGACTTACTTGTCTTTATAATGATAGACTGGCAGTTTTTTGGACAAATCAAATTGCTTAGTCTGGAAGTGACCATAAATCCATTGACGATTGAGATCAAAACGCAAAAATGTAGCAGTTACTAGCAAAAACTCCAAGTTGTTAAATGCTGTATTGGATATCCATTTCTCCAGAAACTCAATAATGTTGAAGTCATACAGATAACAATTCTCCAAAATTGCACTTTTTCCTTTGAAAAAGCGGAGGATATCTTTTCCAATCATTCCACTTTCTCTCATATATAAATTTTGAATAGTAAAGAATGCAGAGTTCTTCCTAAAATTTCCACGTATTCTTTTTAGTATTCTGACGTGTTCTTGATTTGGAGATCTGTCGAAATAAGCTTCTAAGTGCTCCGTTCTCAACTCTTGATGCAATTCAGAAGTACTACTTTGGAGATTTCCCAAGATTTTGCAAAATACTCGAGCGTGGGCGTGGTCTTGATTCCAATCAAGGTGAAAGTGATTGATGCCGAACAACGAAAGAATGTGATTTCGAAGTTTTTCAAAAATTTGTGAATGATCGGTGCAAATACTAAATTCATCACCACGATGCAATCTGAAAATTGAATAAAAAAATGATGCGAAGAAAAAGTTCTATTCAATTTTTGATTATTAATTTTTGAACAAAATGAGGCAAATGACTACGTATCGCTGAGTCGCCACGCGGTTGACATGCGACCCTACAGTGAGGCAGAGCCCGCGAACAAAACCTTTTTAAAACACGTACAAAAACATTCACCGTGAAAATAAACTCACCTGGTAATATAACATTTGATTCCTGAAATGAGCCAGGTATGAAAAAATCTACCTGCAAGGTTAGGCAGCCCCGACTTGATGTTCAATGAATATGATTTCTTGGAATCAATGAAATAAATGTAAGTTTCAGTGTTGAAAACAATGAATTTTATTGTTTTTAATTGTTTCCATGGCAGTTGTTGAATCATTTGAAACGATTTGTGTGAAACGATTGAAAGCCAAAAAACTTCATGATAATTCATTTGTTTTATGATATGCCGTTTGACAAGATATGGAAATTTTAGTAGTTCCATTCTTATATGAATATGAACAGGAGCGTTAGTCAGGGCAGTGAGAATAAGAAATAATGACAAAAAGACAATCAAGAGGAGGGGCAGAAGACAGTGGTGACCCCTTTCAAAAGATCGATATTAATGTATGCACGGGGTCTGCTCGTAAATATTTTCCTGTTGCGTAAGACGTAATTGATGAAACGACGAGAGGAGATATATGAAACAAGCCCCTGCCTATACGCTTCCGGCGCATTTGCAGTCTTTACAGTTACGCCGCTCAATATAAATTTGTTGTATGGACAAAACTTTTGTGCAGTAACGATGTGTTAATGATTTTATGCTCTGTGGAAAATGAGGAAAAAAACTATCAAGTAAGGAAATCGTTTTGTAGGGTAGCTTAAAATGAAAAAAAAAAAAACAAACGGAAATTCGTATCAATTACATTAATAATGCGAAAAAAAATTGATGAGTTACAAAGTCGCAATTTTCTCAGCCATCTGCTTCTCATTCAAATTCCAGACAGCGAAAACGAATCGATTATCCTCAACTCCAATTGATGCAACTGCTCCATCGTAATCTCTCACCATATAATGAGAAGATGAGAATTCGTGTTCTGTATTTGTCGATCTGAAAGTTATTGTAAAAGGTTTTGTAAAGCACAAGAGACTTACTTGTCTTTATAATGATACACTGGCAGTTTTTTGTACGGATCGAATTGCTTAGTCTGAAAGTGACTGTAGATCCATTGGCTATTGAGATCAAAACTCAAAGATGGAGTTGCCAACAAAAACTCCAGGTTATTGAATGCTGTATTAGACATCCATTTCTCAAGGAACTCATAAATCTGGAACTGATACAGAACACAATTCTCCAAAATTGCACTTTTGCCTTTGAAACAGCGGAGAACATCGGTTGCAAACACTTCAGCTCTTTTCATATGTAAATCATGAATCGTATAAAATTTAGAGTTGTCTCTGAAACTTCCGCGTAGTTGTCTTTGTATGCACACGTATTCCTGAGTTGGAGATCCTTCAAAGTAATATTCCAACTGCTGCGTTTCCATCTTTTGATGCAATTCAGAAGTACTACTTTGGAGATTTCCCAAAAATTTGCAAAATACTCGAGCATACGCTTCATGTTGATTCCAATCAAGGTGAATGTGATTGGTGAAAAACAAGGATTGCATGTGATTTCGAAGTTTTTCAAAAATTTGTGATTGATCGGTGCAAATAACAAACCCATCACAAAATGAATTCCATCTGAAAATTGAATGAAAACCCAGTTAATTCAAATTAAACTCACGTGATAGAACATTTGATTCCTAAAACGATCAACGTCCGAGACTTTTCACCTGTAAGGTTACGTAGCGCATATCTGACGTTCAATAAATGTGATTGTTCGGAATCAATCACATAAATGAACGTTTCAGTGTCAAAAACTTCAAATTTAATCGTTTTTATGTGTCTCCATGAGATTTGTTGAATCATTTGAAACGCCTTGAGTGAAATCAATGAAAGCCAAAAAACTTCATGATAATTCATTTGTTTTATGATATGCCGTTTAACAACATATGGGAATTTCAGTAGCTTCATTCTTATATGAATATGAACAGATGCGTTAGGTCAGGACAGCGAGAATAAGGAGAATGACAAAATGAGGAGGGGTAGAAGACAAAGATGACCCCTGTCAAACGATCGATTTTATGTATGCGCGGGGTCAGCTCTAGAAGATTCTCCCGTTGGGGAAGACGTGCTAGGTAAAACGACAAGAGGAAAGAGTATGACCCGCCAGTTACCGCGAAGTTTGAATTTTTCGTTTAAAATCGAAAAATCCTTAGCGTGACCAAAATCCGCGTTACACATTTTTTCTACAGGCTCCGCCCCCGAAAATCAGCAAGTGAGAACTCTTCGCAAAGAGCAAAAATCGGTTCACATCAAAAAAAAAAGGAGCAGAAATCAGTTAAAATACAAACTATTTCCAAGATTCGTCCGTTTTTTTTTCAGAGATTAAACTTCGGTCCCTCTCTTCCCAATGAAATATCCCTTCCACTTTTGCTCCATTTTTCACATAAAAACTACAATTATCCCAAGACTTCAGGACATGGCGCCAGTCATTATATATGTCTATCCATAGATCAATTTACCCCCTTCAATTCAAATCCATCTGCTACTTGCTTATGTGGCACCTGGCCTCCCTCCTAAGACCACAGAGAATAGACCACCCTGTTTTCAAATCCATCTAATTCTGAGGATCTTCTTAATTTTTTCATGTTGTTTTAAAATCTGTTATAGGTCCCTTATTTTAGTTGTTCAAAATCAGAAAACCAAAGTGATTTGAGAAAAAGTTCAAACATCCTGCTTCCATTTGTTCTTCTCATTCCCACATTTGTCTGTAGCCCCAGAAATTTCAAATCCTCTAGTAAGACCTCCTAAGAAGATCTAGATAAATGTCATGTACTTTACATCCGAATAATTTATGGGGCCACCGTGTTTTTGGAGATACGATCTGACCACCCGAGGAGAAGAAGAACTGCTTTTCAAAGGAAATCTATAGGACGAAGAAATACAATCAAGAAAAGGAAAATGAGTTTTCACTGAATTTATAGCGCAAAATAAGACTTTTTTCACAAGATTCACACGGTTTAGATCCGTGCACACAAAACATATTTCCAAGTATTGAAAGAAGTTTCAGTACAGTAAGACAAGTCGCAATTTTTTTTTTGGGAATACGAAAACTACAGTAACCATTGCTTGTTGATTTAAATTCACTGTGAATTCACTGTGTTTAATCTTGATCAAACGAAGTGAGAAACAGAAATTTAGAAGAATTGATTTGGGCTTATCAAGTATAAAAATTTTTGATTTTGCTGAAAAGTTGCCAACTACAAGAATGTGGTTCGATCTATGTTTGATACGCTCAAAAATTTTCAGAGCCATAGAAAAAGTATTTGGTTGCGTGACGCATGCCTTAAATCAGCTGAAAGTCACTAATCTATTTTTTCAGTTTTTTTAGAGGAGGATGAAAGGGAATACGGTACTTTCAATTTGTAGAATTTTCTGCAATCTGACGTGGTGGTGTGCACGGCGGTGCGCTTGCAGATCATGCATTTTAACATACGCTTTTTTAGAGGACATTTAATGAGAAACTAAGTGCAGAACACACTTTCATGGTTTCAAAAGTAATCGAAGAAAACAAAAACATATTTCCCGAAAAAAACAAAAACCAAAACGTCGGTGTGGTTCGAACTCACAAGGGTCAAAACCTTAACCGCCTACACCATTGGGCACGCTGTCAGCTTGATTGAAATTGTCATATATTAATGCAGTTGACTTGTCGTAGCTCGAGAACCAGTCATTTTCCACGGTTAGAACTATCATTTTATGGTCACTCGGAGTGCAAGAATTTTTATGAACCTAATCAATTTTTTTCCTTTGGTCCTCTTTTATTAGGCATCCAGATTTTAGCAACCACATACTGACTCATTTTATGATTGACATTCAAAAATTTTATGAAATTTCAGTCGAGCTTAGTTGTGAATTTTTTCCCCAACTTTCAATTTTATGGTCCCTTTTTCACTTCCAACCCCTTTTTATATCTATTTTTGTTCATAAAATCGTAATAAAACAGCTCCAGTAGCCCTACAAAAAAACCCATGACGCACCATCCTATACGAGTCACCCCGTTTTCTGTACACATACAAATTGTATTCAAAAGCTTCTCTTGGCACGACGCCAAGCCTATAGACGAACGCCACGGGTATATGTGCATCACCCGCCCGTCTAACACCTACAGTATCCCTGCGAATGTCCTTCTTCTCGTTTCAACGCATTCGTCGCCGTCGGTCTTCTTTGCTTTGCCCTCCAAAAAGAAGTTCTTTCTGTCTCATGTCTCTCAGTTCCCAGTACTGCTTCTCACCTTTTTTCACTCGTTTTTCCGTCACTTTTTATCTCTCGCACCCTCTTCAATGACCTGACATATCTTTCATGCGCGTGGTCTCTCTCTCTCCGTGTTTCGGCCTCCTCTTCCCCATTCGCCTTCTTCTCATTCAGCCATTCTTCCTTTCTTCGTCTTCTTCTTTTTGCATTCGAATCGTTCGGTTTGAGAAGTCTCTTCGAAATGACTTGGCATCTTTTTTATTGACCGGTCTTAGACGATAGGAAATTTGAAGTTATTCCAGAAACTTCTAGAAACCCATGACTTTGTTTTCTTAGTCTAAAACACCACAATAAACATTAGCACTGGTCAAAGTACATTTTTTCTGTAACCCGAGAAAAAAAACGTCTAGAACATATGCTAAAATTTAGCAATATCCATTTTTTCTTCATTTTTTTCCTTACCTCCAATTTCGAAATTATTTTTTTTACCCTGAGAAAAAATAAGCTCCGCCCCTTTTCAATGTGTTCTTTGATTTTCTTAGAAAAACAGTGTACAATCAGAAGAGGCGTAGAAAAATGACCGTTTCGTCTTCAAATCGCGTTCTTTGCCGATAAAAAAAGGGGCGGAGCTTGTATCTCAGAATCTTTTAGTTGTGACCAGGGCTGCGCGAAAAAAAATTTCGAAAAAAATCGAAAAATTTTTTTTCCCGAATTTTTCAGGGCGAAAAAAATCGAAAAATGATTTTTCGGGATTTTTCCATTCTTTATCCGAAATTTTTCGATTTTTCATATGAAAAATGAGTGGAAAGGCGGTAAAAACATGTTTCCTTTCGAAATTTTGCGAGCCAGGCAGGGCTTATTTCAGAATTTTCAGAGTTTGATTTTTGTTCAAAATTCTAATAATCACGAGGATACACCGGGGAATGTCAGAATGAATGCTCTATTGAGAAAACATGAGAATTCGAGTCTAAAACAGCTCATTACGCAAGTAGTAATTAGAGCGCACTTTCTGACATTAACCGTTGTACCTATGGAATAATAGTAGTTTGAGCTCAAAGAACTGGTTTGGCAAAGATTTTCTGAGTAACAACTAACAAATTCTGAGAAAATGAAATTTTTTTTTAAAACTAGAAAAAAAAAATTTCTAATGAGTCGGTCTTTAAAAACAACTGTGAAGAATCTCCAGTTTCGCAATCCGCTATTTTTTTTTCAAATATTTTTTGAACAACAAAAAGACAGAACCAAAAGACCAGGCATCCCTTTCTCTAATAGTCCACCCTACCGTACCCCTCGCTAGCTAGCCATCCTTATCACTCGGGTTGCGTCGTCGGTGTAATATCTCTTCTCCTTCAACGGAATTCGAAGAAAACTGACCGCCCATTCTCTTTGGTTGGAATAGGGGAAGGCAACGAAAAACACAAGTCAATGTTTCTTATCTAATCTTTTTTGCATTGGTTCGGTTTCGTCGACGACGACAACGACGAAATGTACTTAGGACGCTGCATTGGTTTTTTGAATCTTTTTTTTTTTGAAAATAGTTTTAGATTACTGTAGATTACTTTCTCTGCATTTAAAGAAGTCAGAGAAAGAGATGGATTCAAATATGAACTGTTTCAAAAAATGATTTTTTGTTTCGTCATTATCATCCACAGTATTTTCCGTTTTCTGTCTTGTCTTCATCTCACCATTTATTAGGAAAACTCAGCAAATCATTGCGCGCCCCATCGATAACGCCGTTCGCCATGTTTGAATAGCTAGGATAGACGTCCACGGCCGTCATGGCCTAGCTTTTTCAAAATGACGGCCGGCGTGATCAATGGAGCGCAAAGTGATTTGCTGTCTTTTCCTAATATTGCTATTATGGCAATCAGTGTGAAAGCAAGTGCTGGTCGAAGATCCGACAACTTGACGGCCCCGATATCTCACCACGAAAACTACCGTATAAATTGTTTTGTTACCGTAAGAAATTTCGAAAATGTTTATTTGTTCACGAGCTCCATGAATTTTATCGATTTTCAACGAATTTCTGTTTTTTTTTCTGTGAAAGAGCTAGAAAAATTGCTGAAAATCGATGAAATTCGATAAATCTTACGGTAATCGAATTTACACGGTAGTTTTCGTGGTGAGATATCGGGACCGTCAATCTGTCGGATCTTTGACCAGCACTTGTTTTTACACTGATTGCCATAATATTCACTTTGAAATCTTGGAACCATATTTTTCAGGATTTCACCATCGGAGCACCCTTTCACCTCGTAGAAATGTTCAGATTCTCACTGCACGGTAATTCGAATTATCTTTATTTTTATATCTATCAATTTTCTCAACGTCCTTTCCTATCTGTTTTTAACATTTCTATTCCAATCTTTAACCCCTTTCTTTCCAGGAATGGGTAACACGGAGAGCTCAAACGATGCACTGGTGGATCGAATGATCACGAATCGAGACATCAAACATCGACGTGTTGAGAGAGCTTTCAGGACTGTGGAACGTCCATACTTTCTTCCGAAAGAAAACCGGAGATACACTACTTTACCGGAGAGAGTTGAGCATCCGGAGGGTGGAGTATTCCATCCGGGACCACTTCATCTGTCTGCTCTTGATATTTATGCTCAAGTTTTGGATTATTTACAAATCCGACGTGGCGACACATTTCTGAATGTCGGCGCTGGATCCGGGTACTTCAGTACGCTGGTTGGAGTCTGTTTAGGTACGATACAGTCGGTGGCGAATTAACAAAAATTTTGAATTTCGGTCACAACTTTCAAAGTTTAAATTCCCGCTAAAATTTTGAAAAATTGAAATCCCGCAAAAATTTTTGAAAATTTAATTCCGGCCAGGCATCGGTTTGCCGATCCGGAAAGTGCCGCATGTGCAGATCTGCGGCAAAAAAACGCGTTGCAGACTGCGTCACGTCTGAAAACACTGAACCTAGGCTTGCCAGTTACAGTAAAACAGCGAGAGAAAAACTTCCCGCCGTTTCCAGCGCTGCGGTTGCGTTGCGTGTGCCGCAAACTTCAACTTCGCTGCAGAACGAGGGGAAGCCGTCGTTCACCGCCGCCCATGCCTGATTCCCGCTAAAATTTTTGAAGTTTTGAATTTCCGCCAAAATTCGGGTGATTGTAACTACCGTAACCCTAAAGTAATCTTCATATTTTTGTTTCTGTGCTATTGGGATCCCGTAGATACTACATGCAAGAATTGGAACGTTCATTCCGAACACGTTTTCAAAAAATGGAGTTACTTTAGCTACCGTAATCCTACAGTAATCCGAGCTCCAATAGAAGCGCTCGGGGACCCATGATCATGTGTCAAGTATGGTACCAAACGGTTCAGGGGCACATAAGTGATAATTGCTGGACAAACTGACACACCGGCAGACAGAGCTTGCCGCTTAGTATATAGAAGAGATAGCGATCGATCTCTCGATTTCAAAAAAACATATTTCCAGGGGATACCGGCACCAATCACGGAATCGAGCTGTACCCCAATCTGATCAAGTACTCCCAGGGTACCATAAAAGAGTGGACCATGACAGCTAGCGCCAGCACTGTCGGATTCGCTCCTCCAGATATCCGTTGCGCAGACGTTCATGATCACAAATTCCTGGACGCCCATCAACATCGATACGATCGTATCTATATCAGTTTCCGACTTCATGACAAGGCAGTGTTGTTCAAAGTGATCAAAATGTTAAAGATTGGTGGGATATTGGTGGTTCCCATGTTGCAACATGTGAGTTTATACTGTTGAGAATTTCAGTTTCAATTCTAAAAATTTCAGATGACTCGCTACACCCGTCTCTCCGAAACGGAAGCCAATTGTGAAGTCCTTGCACGAGTGACTTTTGGAGAAGGGAAGAAATTTCCAGAGGCGGACATGCCAGAAGCTCCAATCTTTGAACGGTTAGTTCTGGAAAATACTCAACTGCTATATTTGGCTCTTCTGCTATGAATCAACTGCTATCAGAAGTGGCGAAAATAGCAGTTGATTCATAGCAAAAGATCCAAATATAGCAGTTGATCACTCCCATAGCAGTTGAGTATCTTAGTTCCTTTCTACTCCCGAACCCTTATTTTTCCTACAGAATCCCGACTCTTGCCTACCTATCCCGTCAACAACTTCGTCGAAAATGTCGTCAAGAAGCATACAGTTCACTTCAAACAAAGGCGATTAACAAGTCGTTGAGAATTCCCGTCGGTGGTCTGCCACCTGAGCCTTCCACTCCTCCAGAAGAGCCAATGGTGCCGAGGTAAGTCTTAAAGAGAATGAAGCTGTACCTGACGGGAAATTCTGTAATTTAGACATACCAAGTACTAGTCTAGAACCCAAGGGTAGGGCATACAAATGCGCTCCACCGAGAAACCTGAAGTAAACTTCGAATTTCTGATTTTAAGGACGTTTTACTTATAGTTTTTGAGAATTCGATACGATTATAAGAACATAACCTCCCAACCTTACAAAATTGTTCAGACAAAGGCGGAAAAATGTATTCACAAGGGCATTATCTTGTTTCTTAGCGGAGCGCTTTTGCATACCTCCCTGTTGGCTACTGTATGTTCAGAGCGCTATATCTCGGTTGCCTTGAGAGCTATCAAAAAGTGGTCAACTAAAGAAATGCTAAATAAAATATTTTAAACATTTTACTAGTTGATTACTTTTTGATAGCTTCAAAGGCAACTGAGATATTCTGCTCTGAACATACAGTACTGTGTGTGCCTGAAAAACAGATTCATAGACATCCTATCGACTGATCAGCTTCATCAATAATCAATTTTCAGTCCGAATGTTCGTCCGATACCAGCCGCCCTTCAACAAACAATATTTAATCTTGCGGGACCAGAAAACGTCCGCGGACAGGATCAACCAGAAGCAATGTTTCAACGAATGAGAGATGACATGCTGCATATGCCACGGCACATAGACTTCCGAGATCTGATACCTGGCAGACACCGAACTCCTCGGAATCGAAGGAATATTCCATCAGATGAAGATGATCCAATGAATGACTTCAATGCTGGCGGGGAGCAAGTTCTGTTGAGCACCCCGAGTGGTGAGGTCTATATACCACGACCGGATATAAGCATGATAATAATTGAAAATGCTTACGGAAACCATTTTATCAACGACGCGGAGGAAGCCATTCGATTCGATATCAATGAATTTTTGCCACGCCGGCGGAGACCACCTCCTCCTCCTCGAGCTGCTGATGTCCCATCTACATCTAATGCACCACCTGCACATCGACCCCGTCGGTCACTCCTTGACAATCCAGCTTATCGAACCGATCACGAAGGAACACCGCCAGCGGTCCCATTCGATATTCCATTTGATTCCTCAGACGACTCAACTACCAGTTCTGATGAGGCACCTTCTGGCTTCTCGGAGTCCTCTTCGTCCTCAGGACCCTCTACAAGTGGTTACAGGGCAGCCAGACAGATGTCTGAAGAGAGAACTCCAACTCCATTCCCATCTCCTCCACCGACCGTCACCACTACTACGGAGCAGAGAGGAGGAGTCACAGAACGAGACATTGATGTCTATTTTAGTGGCTCCTCAAATGAGCCAGGCTCATCCACATCGTCAGAAGAGGCGGAGTCACGAAGCTCCAGACGCATATGGGCTGCCCCTGAAGACGAGGACAATGGAACTGGATCCGATTCGGATTCGGATTCAGAGCCATATCAATTGGAAAGATCCATGGAAGACAGAATTCGGGCTGCTATGTCAGGAACATTCGGACGGAATGAGAGACGGGCTCTCAGAATAGCCACTGACCCAACGGCAAGCCTTTTCAGGGCCATGATCCGGGAATCTACTGAGCAACCATCAACATCTTCTGCCGCAACTACTTCTGACACTCCTAGACCACTAATGACAGAGGAAGAGCAAGAAAACATAATGCGTGACGCGGACGTTGCGCTACGCCGAGCTGCAGATCAAGAAAGAAGGATGGAAAGGATGGAACGAATGAATGCAGACTTTGCAAGAAGGTTGCGAGAGGCCAGACGGGAAAGAGTGCAAAGGAGAGCTGAATGGAATATGTTTGACCTCGAAGCCCCCATCCCGCCCCCAAGACCCGAAAGACCACCTCGTCACTGGAGAGACACCTTCAATAGACGTCAACCGATTGCCACCCGGACAGTTGCCGGAACAAGAATAGAGCCAGATCCAGAATCAGCTCACCGACAGAGGATGCTTCATATAAGACAAACGATGGAGGAAATTGAACAGAGACATTTCCCGACAACACCTCCGACTGAAGAACCGCCAGATGAGATTGAATTGAGTTTTGACAATGACAGGGTTCCACGGGAGGAGGATGGAGAGTTGACGGATGATGAGGAGGAGGTTGAGCCACGTCGTCAGAGAGCAGAAAGTGCATTGATGTCTCCTGGTGGATTCGTTGTTCATATGGGAGTGCCACTCAGTCATGAGGAGATGGAGAGACGATGTGAGTTAGAGGGTGCACAAGGGAGCGGAGCTTACTTCGCGCCCCATTGATAATGTCGTTTGCCACGTTAAAAAAGCTAGGCCACGTCGAGATTTTGGCTGTCGGAGCCTAGCTTTTTCAACGACGGCATTATCAATGGGGCGCGGATGTATTTTCCTGATAAAAACAGCTTTAGCCTAATGATTCCCACGCAATATCACGCCAGATTGAAAACATAGCTAAAACTAGTGCTACCGTAAGATTTTAAGAGAAAGTACATTATCGATTTTCATCAATTTTCATCAGCTTCCAGATTTTTTTTTGTTTTTTCTGGGAAAAATTAGCTATTATGACAATCAGTATGAAAGAAAGTGCTGGCCGAAGATCCGACAACTTGACGGCCCCGATATCTCACCACGAAAACTACCGTATAAATTTAATTGCTACCGTAACAAACTTCGAAAATGTTCGTTTATTTATTGAGTTTCATCAATTTTAATCCATTTTCAACGAACATTTATTCGTTTTTTTTCTGAGAAAAACCATTGAAAATTGATAAAAATTGACCAAATTCGATAAATCTTACGGTAGCAATTAAATTTATACGGTATTTTCCGTGGTGAGATATCGCGAGGCCGGGTTGTCGGATCCTAGGCCAGAACTGTTTTTTAAGAGTTGAATAATATTCTCCCTAAAAGTCTGATAGTACAAGAGAGTTCATGTCGATTTACGGGCTTTGTGTAGATTTACGGAGTCTCTTGTAGATTTACGAGCTTCATGTAGACTTACTAGACTCAAGAATTGTTAGAAATTGTTAACCTCATAACGCCTATAAAACTCCCCAATTTTTTCAGCCCATGATCTGGAAGAGGGAAATTCAATGGTCCAATATATGGATGACGTCGCAATTCGCTATATAAATAGCCCTCCAGAAGAGGATGCAGCCCTTCATGAGTCCCGTCAACGAGCCCGTGACGAACGTGATCTGGAGATCAACTACGGAAATAATGCCTACCAACGTGTAGTTGAAAATCTCGCTCTTCCTCCGATCCTTATTGAATACTTAGTATTCGCTGATATGAACATTCGGCCATGTATAATTTAACTTCTGTATTTTTTCTAATATCTTCGCTTTTTAAAAATTTAAATTATTTTTTAAAGTTGAAAATAAAAAAAATTAAAAACTAAATTATATATTCAGGGAAAAAAAGCGGAATGAAAAGAAGAGGCAATTATATTACAGTAGGACTAGATCATGAATCCATTAGGTTCTCTATAGTGTCGGATCGACTGCCGGCCCTCCGTAGGACAGTTTCTCGCGAATAAACGTGCTGAAAGACAGATATTCCTTATTTTGATTCCCTTTGAAACAAGCTTACCCCGCAAATCGACGATCCTGATTGACGATCATATGGAGGTCACGTGTGGTTACACGGACGGTACGGGGACGAGGAGCTGCGTTCGTTGCTCCACCACTTTCCCATCTGAAAAACCAGAAGTAAATTCCATTTTATTCTTGAAAATCGATAAAAATTGGATGCGAAAGCAACACCGCTCCATTGCGAATTAGAAGTCTGAACTCGGCCAGAAAGGACATTTTTCATCCAAATGATGTTTTTTTTTGAACATGTGATGACCTCATTAGAAATGGGTTTGGCAGGGCAAAATATGTCAGCTGATGTGAAATGAAAGTCAGAGTCAGATGATTTTCAAAGGCATTTTTTTCGTGTTCGCAAAAAAAATTTGACGCAGAAAAATTGTTTGAAATCAAAACTTCTGTACGATTCCAGTTTTTTTGTGTCCAACATGCTATCATTACTATTTTTTTTAAACTTCAATGTAACTCACTTGTTCTTGACAGTTCGATTACTGGACAGCGCTGCGATTGCAGCCGCATTGGCATCTCGATTTCTTTTCGCCTCCGCATCAGCTCTCTGCATTTCTTTGGCCTTCTCAATCGTATCCTTTCCACTGTTCTTATTCTTACTCATCCGAATCAGCGACTCTTTCTCTCGACTCTCTCGTTGCTCTTCTTCTAGACGATCGACGTCTTCTAAGAATCGAATTTGTCGCTTCACGTCATCCAGTACTTGATAATGACTTGGCACTCTGAAAGCTCTTTTGATGGTTAATAATTTTTTGTTTTTTTAAATCTTACCTCATCGATTCAACTCTATGCTCAGCAACTCCAGCCATCATGGTAATTAATTCTCGCAAATGTGACTCAACAGCATCTGAAATGGCGACAAGCGCCTCCTCCTCTACCGAACACGACGACATCATTCGTTTTGTGATCCGATTCAGAACCTCATCCGGCTTAAGAATCGATGATTTGAGTGATCCTTCAGGATACTGACGAGTTCGTGGTGGCTCCGCTGATGGCGGTGGCTGATCTACTTCCATTGGTTGAGGTGGTGGAGCCATTTGTGATGATAGCTGTGCAGTAATTTGTGGATTTTGTTGTTGAATATTCGGAGGTGGCATCTGTGAGATCGGTTGATTTTGAGGCGGTTGTGGCGGTGGCATTTGATGCTGCATTTGTGGAGGAGGCATCTGATTGATCGGCTGCTGCCCACTCATCGTCCTTTGAATCGGAATCTGACCCTGTGGTCCTTGTGTTAACGGTCCTTGTTGTGATAGTGGTCTTGGCTGAGGAGGCATCATTTGATTACGCATTCCATTCATATCACCTCCATTCAGCCGGTTGATTATTTGTTGTGATCCTGGCTGAGGAACCATTTGGTGGTGCGGCGTTTGCTGCAGTGGTGGAGTTGGTTGTTGAGGTGCCATTGGATGCGGTGGTGGAATTCTCCCATTGTTGAAGACGTATCCAGGAGGTGGGCTCACGCCTTCTACTGATGCGCTTCCTGAAAAAAAAATGTTAAAAATTTTTTCGATCAGGTCAAAAAAAAAAACTCACCATTCCTTACTGCATTCCTCAATGCTGGAAGTGTATTCTGAAGAAATGGTAGAAGGTGTGGCTGAGCCTGTGATCTTAGAACTTGTTGCAAGTCTCTGGTGAACTCTTCAGCGGTTTGATCATTGTAAATTACGCCCTGTATCAACTGCTTCACTCTCTTAGCCTTATCAGGCATGTCTGGATCTTCATTATTTGACAAACTGATCAGAGTTTTCAAGAATCGAACACACTTCTGCACATTTTTATCTTCTGCTGACTGATTATTCTGTAGTTGCGGAGAGGGCGGGACTTGTTGCGGTGGTTGAGGTGGTAGAGGTGGTGGTTGTTGTTGATAATGCATCGGCGGCGGCTGCATGGGTCGTTGTTGCATCATTTGTTGGGGTTCTGAAACACTCAATTCTAGAATAGTGAGTCACATTTTTTGTTTTGTATTTATCTCTGAAACTATGGACAAAAAAAACTAACGAGGATTTCCTCCCATCCCAACACTTGGCGGTGAATTCGGGTCCTCATTTTTTATTTCTTGAAGGTTCTGATCTTCGGGCATATATTCCATCTCCTGCTTTATGTTTACTGGTGGAGGCGGAATAGAAGCCTGTAACCTTATATTTTTAGAATGGCGAACTTTTCAAACGGATTTTACCGGTTCTGGTGTAATATTGGCTCCAATGGGTGGAGTGGAACGCTCTCCCAGCGCTTTTCCTTGTACCAACCGAAATCGAGGGAGACTCATATTTGACACTGAAAGTTTAATAAATCTTACGTCAAATTTGATTTCATTATGGGGTTATTCACGTTTTGAAAAAAAAAAACATTTTTATTAAAAAAAAAATTGAGGTTGCAAAACTATTTTTAGAAACTTGTTTCTCAAAGCGTAAAAACACCTATTACGCGAATGAAGAAAAGGATTAGTGAGAAGAGAATGGCATCTGTGCAATAAACACTCCCCGTATTTGCCTGCCCTGTGTAGTGTATTCTAATCGATAGTCAATGTGTTCAATGTCCCCCTAATTTCTCCAGAATTTACTGTGAAGACGGAGTATTACTGATATTCGTACAATTATACTAGCTTAAGTTTCCAATAAATTGTGTAATTTTCCAACAAATTCGCATGAATTCTCTCCAATTCCTTCGAAAAATAAAGAAAACGACAGCCTTTTATACCCTCTTTTTCATACACAGTATTTTCATTCGTTGCGAGACCACAGCCGCATTTGGGGGCGGAGTCGCGTCGCGGCCTCGACGCGTGCGGTTAGAAATTTCAACTGCGGGAATTTCGCCGATTTGAACATGATTCTAGTCTAGCTTTGTGATAATTTTTGAAATTTTGGTCTATATCAATGAAATGCGGGAAAACAGAACTGGGGGTCAATGTAATTTGTGAAATCCGTCCTTTTCGAACTTGATTTCGTCACTTTGCATTTCATTATGTCGAGCTCCCTCCTATTTCAGCTTCTCGAATTTCGGTTGCCCTATTTTGATTTCATTTGTTCGTTTGCTTGTTGGAAATCATCCTTTCACTTTACCGATTCGTTTCGAATGCGTTTTTCAGCTCACTCAAAACCAACTGAACTCGAATTTAACCCAAAAATGCAAAACTCGAAAATTATCCATTGTTACAATTTTTCTAATTCTGATTTCTATTGAAGCAAAGCTAATATCACCATTCATGTGTAGAAAACATGAAAGAAAAAAAGCAATCTATGTTTTGAAAACATATTCCTCTTAATTTTCTCTAAATTTCATGTATTTTGCTAAACCAGGCCTGCTTCATTTCGTTTCATTTAATATTCCGTAACCTCAACCGCTCTTTTCCGTTTTTTTCGCAAATTATCAATTTTTTCCAGAATGGGTATTAAAGGCGACAAAAAAGCCAACAGCGATCAAGCGCGACTCGCACGACTCACACTGGAAGGAAATTCCGGGTCAGAGGAAGACATACAGTTGATGATCAAGACCGTAAGTTTCTTCCTCACTTTTAGTGCTTCCGACCTATTAAACCGTCCAGTGCATCCTTGTCCATGACGTCTCTTCGCATTATTTTCGACCAAATGATCTATGAATCACGATACCGGCACGTGATGTTGTTTTGAACTTTGTCGGGGTGTCCGTTTTCAGTGTAAATAGAAACTTGGAAAAATGGGGCAGATGGCAAATAAAATGAGAGATGGCAGGTGTTCGCGCATGCGCGCCCAGATGTTCATCCATTATTGCTGCATAATTAAACTATCCGCGCAATCCCAACGGGATTAATGTTCACTTTTCATAAGCTCATCCTTGCTTTCTTACAGATTATCGAAACCACCGGATGCACACAATCACAAGCTGAAATTGCGTTATTGGATTCTGACAACAATCTATATGGCGCTATCGATCACATCCTGGATGCCGGAGATAAACTTGACTCGTGGACTGAACAGAAAGGACCTAAGAAGGAAAAGAAGAAGTCGGATGAGGGCGGTTACAGCAGCAGAAGTCATTTAGCCAGAGGAAGAGGTTTGTGTGCGATATAATCGGCTTTGGTCAAACATTAAGTTTTTTTCTAGGTGGCGGCACCGGTTTCGTTGACAGAGGAGGACGCGGCAGATCTAACGGTGCTCCTCGCGAAAGCAGGGAAAACCGAGATCGAGAAAATCGAGAGAGCCGTGAAAATAACCGGGAAAGCCGTGATAATAAGGAAGGAGGACCACCAGCTCGTTCATCTCGTGGTGGTTTTGAAAGACCGTACATTGGACGTGGAGGACGCGGAGGAGCCAGAGGTGGATACTCTCGTGCCGTGGCTCCGTCAACAACCATCGACCCGGATGCATTCACTGCTGAACTCGACGACAACTCGACCAAAGTTGATACAACAGTAACCGAAGTTCAGCCACCAGTGGAGGAATCGGTAACTGCAACGGTCCCAACGTCTTCAGCTCCAGCACCGATCTCTTTTGCGGCTGTTGCAGCGGCGGCTCACCGAAAGGAAGCACTCCGAAAGCAGCAAGCACAAAATCCTCAACCCGCAGCTCCACCACGGAGGAGTTTGTCTCCACAACCACCTCTCCCATCAGTAGCGACCCCGGTCAAAGAAGAATCAGCAGCGCCTGTGTTCTCGGAGCCAGAGACGTCGCATCAACCTGAACGAGATGATGGATTCTTCCAAAGGTTAGTTTGCTTCATATTTTTCTGTTTTCAACAAATAAATTTTTAGCGATTCGTCGGCTTTGGTTGAGGAGCAGACACCGAATGTGTCAACTCACCACGACGAAAATGTACAAAGCTCACCAGAACAAACAAACCAGGCTTGGACCACTCAACTCAAGACAGATCTCGGAATAGGATTGCACGAATCGGCAGGACTTGGCTTGTCACCAATCCCAAGTGCACCTGCAGTTCAGACACTTCCAGATCCAGGAGTTGAATTTGTTGGAACAACCGCTCCAACAAATGTTCATGACTACTCGTTTGGATTTGTTGAGGCTCCCCCAAGCCCTCAAATTCCCGCCGCCGAAACATCCGCTGCATCGATCTCAGCTAATAGCGAAAACTTGTTTAACTCTTCGCGTATGATGCCGAAACAAGTTGAGGTAAGTAAAAAGTTATTGATTTTCTTGGCAAGTCCACTAGTTGTTCTCATTTACAGCCAGAAAGGACACAAATTCCAAATGGCGATTATAACTTGAAATCGTCATCACCTCCATTGTCGTATGGTCAACCGAACAGAGGATTGTCATACGACACCTCTTCTTCTTCTTATCCTCCAACCGATCGATTGGCGTCGAATAAGTCGCAATTCACAAATCCTGGACAGCTTCCGTCGCAGCAATCAACGCAGCAACAGCCGCAACAACAACAGCAACCGGCTCAGCAGCAACAGCCAACACCTCCAGCTCAGGCTCCACAAGCTGGGCATCCTCAGCATCCGCAGATGTTGTTCACTCCACAGATGCCATACCCATACATGAACTCTTACATGAACATGTACAGCCCAATGCAAGGAGTGCGTGATGAGCAATATGCTGCTCTCATGCAGTATGGAATGGGAGTTGATTTGGCCAATCTATCAACAATTCTTCCACAGTCAGCTGCTCTTTCCCAGTCGGCTGGAGCTCAACAAGTTCCTTCAGGACAACAACGAGACACTCACGGACTTATGGACTTCAATAAGTTCAACTCCCAGAGTACTCGCGATCAGCAGCAACAGCAGCCATCAAGTGTTGGTCCACCACCAGGGTTCCAGGCTAACAACTACATGCAACAACCAAACTTGTCGTCATTGTTCATGCAGCAGCCATACCCAGCTGCTCCACATGCGTTCGGATTCATGAACATGATGCCAAATGTCGGAAGCAATGCTGGAGGCCGTCAGATGTATGGACAAGATGACGACCGCAAGAATTACGATAAGATGGCAGGATCGAAGCCGACGACTCAGCAGAATCAACATTCGCAGTACCAACAACACAATGGTGGAAATCTCGGAAAATATGGCAGCCAGATGAATAAGCAGCCGTACAACTGGGGAAACTAACCGGTTTCGAAAGTTCTCAGTCAGCGACTTTGCTCCTCCCAAAATAATAAAATGATCTGTTTTATTTTCACATGTTCTTTATTTTCTACGGCTTTCCAAATAAATGTACCTGATGCTTAGGTGTGCTTGTTATGCCTCCTCATCAGGCTTTTAGAATTCAGATAATGTCTTGTGCACTTGTCGTCGGGGCTACATCAACACTGGGTAAAGCTGTTGTCAGAAGACTTGCGTTTGCTGGCTACAAAGTCGCAGCCGCCGGAGACTGTCCGAATAGTGTTGGAAAAGTGGCAGAAGATAACAAGAAGGTTTTAAGAAATAGCAGGGCTCTCGGTTATTCAAAAACTGTTTAGGTGGGAGGGGATGTGACTGCTTTCTCACTGAACGTGACGGATCCAGCACATCGAAAAGAGCTCATCCAAAAAGTTACTGAGAACCTCGGCGGTCTGGATACTTTGATCATTGTTCCGCCGCAGAATGAAATTGTCGGAGAGATCGTGGAGACTTCGGAAGAAGATTTTGACAAGGTTCGCACCTCTATTTGTTTCGTTGCTGAAAAATATCAGAAAAGAGTAGTACTGATATTTTTGGAAGATCGAAACATTTTTCTTGATTCTGTAAGCACCGAGTCTCGTTTTCAGTTGTTCTCTGACAAATTGACAATTCCGTTCCGTCTATCGCAAGCCGCTCTTCCGACACTCGCAAAATCAGAGTAATAATTTATTCATATGACTTTAGCTCAGACGTTGTCGTAAACTGAAATCTTCCAGAAACGGAAGCATCATCTATCTGACTTCATGCTTCGGTTTCACTCCATCAATCGATATGGGTCTCTACTCGGTCGCATCGAACAGTGTTCTCTCTTTGACAAAAGCAGTTGCACAGAGTGCCGCCAAGAAAGGAGTTCGGGTGAATAGTGTGGTGTCGGGAATGGTTGAAGGCGACGGAACCGGAGCCGTTTGGGATAACGCTTCAGGAGAGGAAGCGAAACAAATCAAACAGCACTTGGAGACGATGATTCCGTTGGGAAGATTGGGAAGACCCGCTGACGTCGCTTCTTATGTCGAGTTTTTGGCGTCGAGTAGAGCGAGGTTTCATTTTCCGAGCCTCAAAAATGTTAACCAATTCCTTTTTTCAGATACATCACCGGCGAGAATTGTATAGTTGGTGGCGGAGTGTCGTACCGATTGTGATTCGATTTTCTCATTTTTTTTCTGTTTTTGCTCAATCTTTTACTTTTTTTTTCTAGGGATCCCTCTTCTGTTTTTTTGTAGTTTCTTAGCTCTCTTATATTCACCTCTTTCTGTTCATAATTGTTGGATTTCCGTTTGTTTTTTAGTATTTTTAGACCCTGGACATACATGAATTTTAAAATCTAATAATAATAACCTCTAGAAAAATGGAAAAGGTGTTCCCCAGATCTCTATTTTTTATAATATGATTTACGTAGTTTCAAAATTGGAAAGTCAGAAATGTTACGGAACAATCGGAAAGTGATAAATTCACTGTGGCCATCGAGGATTCCGAATGAAGAGTATGCGGCGAGAAGGGCGAATTTGATGAAAATGTTGAAGAAGGAGGTTAAAACTGGAGGTAAATAAATGATTCCGAAGGCTTTTCTTTCAAAATTTTTTTTCAAGAAAAACAAGTGGTTGTCGTGATGAAAGGAGCTCGAAAATCATTTATCGCGCCGGATGTTCCACACGCTTTCCGTCAGAAAAGTCATTTCAGGTGTGCCATCCACGGCTCCGCGACATTTCGAAACCGTTGACAGTTATGCTTGAACTTTACGGATTTTTGACTCGATTTTAATCGATTTTCTGGAAAATTTGAACAAAATAAATTTTTTTTTTTCGAAAATAATTTTCGGAACATTTTTTTTTGAAAAAAAGGTTTGTGAAATTTCCCAGAAAGTCAATCAAAATCGAGCCAAAATTTCGAAAATTTCAAGCCTAATTTTCAACGGTTTCGAAATGTCGCGGAGCCATTGCATCCACGTTCAGCCACGTTGTTCTCCAACTTTCCCTCTTCCAGATACTTCAGCGGAGTCACCACTTCTGATTGTTACTACCTCCTCCAATCCCCCACTTCCACGGATTCACAAAGCTCTCAGATCCTTTTTGCGGATCGTCGTTCAGAATACGAGGAGCTGTGGGAGGGAAAACTGCCGAGCGAATCGGAATGGGAGGAGACGGCTAAATTCACTGAAATCGTTCCGACGAATCGACTTTTGCAAACTTTGGAAAAAGTGGTCGATAAAGGGACGGCAGTGTTTTTTGACACGACTTCCGATGACTTTTTGAACAAGTTTTTGCAAAATAAAGCGAATTCTGTGAAAGAAGTCAATCATTTTGTGAGTGAAGATTTCGAGGAATGATGAAAAATAAGAATTCTGAATTCAGATCGAGCGCCTTCGCGTAGTGAAATCAGAAAACGAAATAGATTCGATGCGCGACGTCTGTAATCTGGGCGCCCAGACGATGGCGTCAATGATATCCGGCAGTCGAAATCTTTACAATGAGAATGCGATTTTCGGATTATTAGAGTTCGAAGGAAGGCGACGTGGATCCGAGATGCAGGCATATCCAGCAGTCATTGCAGGAGGTGTTCGTGCCAACACAATTCACTATCTGGACGCCAACAATGATTTGAATCCATCGGAATGTGTTTTGGTGGATGCTGGATGCGATTTGAATGGATACGTTTCAGATGTGACACGCTGTTTTCCAATTTCTGGATAGTGAGTTAAATTGGGACCCAAAAACGAAAATAATCGATTTTTTAGCTGGTCAGACGCCCAACTCTCTCTCTACGAAGCGCTGCTCTATGTCCACGAGGAGCTCATCACCTACGCGCACAACATGGAAAAAGTCAGACTCTCCGCCCTATTCCGTCGAATGAATGAACTTCTCGCTGCTTCATTCTCAGAACTCGGTCTGATTCAAACGAAAGATCACAAAGAAATGATACATCAAGCCGAGAAACTGTGTCCCCATCATGTCAGTCATTACTTGGGAATGGATGTTCATGATTGTCCCACCGTATCCCGTGATATTGATCTACCACCCAATGTCGCTTTTACCATTGAACCAGGAGTGTATGTTCCGATGGATTGGCCTGTTAAAGAGTTCCGCGGCATTGGATATCGTATTGAGGATGATGTGGCAACGAGTCCGACGGGTGGAATCGAGTTGTTGACTGCTGCCGTTCCGAGGGATCCGATTGAGATTCAAAGACTCATGGGAACGGCTGAATAGATCTCTCGATTTAGATTTTTTGTTTGTAGTTTTTAGATTTTCTACGTGGTTTTTTTGTCGGTTTTTCGTTGTTTTTTTTATTCAGATGATAAATATATATTGTATTTTATTATCTGTCTGATGATACTGTTGAAGGAGACCGAAAGGGAAAAAAATGACCGGTTGGCCATAAAATGATAATTTTAACCGTGAAAAATGACTGGTTCTCGAGCTACAATCTTTTCAAAGTCAACTACTTTAAGAAATGGCAATTTCAAGCAAGCTGACGGCGTGCCCAATGGTGTAGGCGGTTAAGGTTTTGACGCTTGTGGGTGCGAAACACACTGAGGTTCAGATTTTTTTGTTTCTTCTTTCGAAATTTTTTTTTGTTGTCTTTGATAATTTTTTTTTTTTCATATTTTGAACAATGACAGTGTGTTTTGCGCTTGGTTTCTCATCAAAATTCTGCTAAAAAGCGTGTGTCGTCAATTAAAATGCATGGGCTGCAAGCGCACCGTCGTGTACACCATCACGTCGGATTGCAGAAAATTCATCTGGAAATTCCAAACTACCGTAATGCGATAAAATCTCAGAATAAAAAACCTGAATTTCAGGAAAAATGCAGATTATCAAAGGAGATAATCAACGTTTTCCTCTTATTTTTCCAAGCTTATCAGATGAACTGTACTATAAATAGAATCCAAAACTCCTCAGCTCTTCAGTTTGAACTCCAAACGAAAACCCCATGAAGTGCTTCACAGTCTTCGCTGTGCTCCTCCTCTTCATCTCAACCACAATCGGACACTATGGTCCCGAAAAAAGATTAGGATTCATGAA
>GL380180.1:0-34436 GCA_000143925.2 Caenorhabditis brenneri | reverse complement strand
TTGTATAAGAACGGGATTTCTTCTTAGATGGGACAGAATCAATAGTTAGTTATTTGGCACATCATATTTCACGAACGACGCGTGAAACAACATCTTCAAAACTATAGACTACATTTTTTCTTAATGTTTTTGAAGTTCTGCGTTTCGGCGAAGGGCATCTGATGCCTGATGGTCCAACAACTTACCGGTCCCGATATCTCACCACGAAAATTAGCATCAGAATTTAATTGTCACCGTAAGAAATTTCGAAAATGTTTTATCAATTTCCATCTATTCTCAACAAAGATTTATTTTTTTCTGAGGAAGAGCTGGAAAATACGATGAAAATCGATGCAAATTGTTGAAATTCGATAAATCTTACTGTAGGAATTAAATTTATACGGTAGTTTTCGTGGTGAGATATCGGGGCCGTCAAGTTGTCGGATCTTCGGCCATAATACATGGTTTTGACGAATTTTCATTGGTAAAATACAATTTTAAAAAAAGTATTCAAAAAATTCGAATCCTAATTTTTTTGATTTTGGTCCGGGCCGTGTCTAGAAAGTTTCCGCTCGGCCCGTCCCTGAAAATAACTGGAATGGGAAACAAACATTTTTTGGAATTGGCTCCTAATTCTAGGATTTTTTAAATTCAACTTTTAACTATTAGGAAAATACAATAGGTCATATCGCGCTCCACTGCAACCCAAGGGGTCGCAATGGGGCGCGATATAGTCTGTCGTATTTCCCTAATACATGCCTTCAAAAACAAAACTTTTCACTTTTTTGATTAAAAAACACTCACCTTATCCTATCACACTCCTTCAACAATTCAATAATCTCCAAACAAATATCATAATAAATAGCAAATGGATCATCCTGTTCCACTTCCAAAATCGGATAAAAGAATTGAAGAGACCTGGCAGTTCGTACCCATATATAAATATTTGTCATTTCTTCTTCTTGGAGAATGATTGAGAATTCCTCCTCTCCTCCACCTCCTTCTGCTTCCCTCTTGTTCCATTTGTAAAGGGAAGGAGGAGGTGTCTCCATAGAAACCATTGAAGAAGTAGGGGAAGGAGAACGGAAGAAGAAAGAGCATAGAGAGAAGGAGAATTGTTATTCACACTCCGTGCCAAGATGAAGAATTGGAGGAGATGGAACGAGAAGAGAGGGGATTGTTACTCAATCCATATACGAGAAGAAGTGGATATTCTATAAAAATTTGTTTTTTTTAACGGACGGATTAGTATGATGATGATGACGGATTAGAGAGCTACACAGATTTTTCGTTTTTGGCTCTAGTCCGTTTTTTTTCTGGACTCATGGAAACAACCGGGACCCTGAAAAATATAAGTATCTCAATGACTCCGATCTGGGGCACCTTGAGGATGCAAAAAGCACACGGGGCTCAGAATACGTTTTCCGGGATTCTTCCGATTCGATTTTTTGCTCTGAAAAGTTTGTTTCTGGGTTTTTTGCGCCTAATTTGGTGCTGTCTCAACTAATCTCTTCTATAAGCGGCAAACTCTGTCTGTCTGTCTGTCTGTCTGTCTGTCTGTCTGTCTGTCTGTCTATCTGTCTGTCTATCTGTCTGTCTGTATGTCTGACTGTCCAGTACTTGTGTCCCAGAACCGTTTGGTACCATATTTGGCATGTGGACAGAGGTCACTGAGCGCTTAACTTCTATACCGTTTGGAGCTCGAATTACTGTAGGATTACGGTAGCTACAGTCGCCCCATTTTCGAAAACCTGTTCGAAATGAACCTAATTTTTGCATGTAGTTTCCCTCCGGAAAAATCTGTCCAAGTATTTTGACGGGAACTCAAAAATTCAAAAAAATTTGGTGGGAAATCGAAATTTTAGTAGTTCGGATGACCTAATCTTGTGTCCCGGATGCTATTTCAGGAACCTGGGTATTTCCATCTGTCTCGACGAAAAATCCTCGTTGAACGAATTGAAGGCAAATTTTTTGATTGTAGTCATGACTGTTTCAAATTCCGTAAATAATCGCAATTATCTTTCATAATCAATATTGTCTTAAAAGTGATGCCGACCGACCAAACCAAAAACTTGGCAAAAAAAATCAAGCCAAAAAAAAACTCTAATACTTATAATCTTACTGTTTTCCACGCATGACGATGACACAGATGTCAGTGAAAAATTGCACTAAAAATGGTATTTTGCGGAACTTACGGAATGCTTTTAGTCACAACTAGATCCTGATAAGATTAGATCTTGCTACGAATTCTTGTTTTTCCTATCTAAAACCAATAATTCGTATAAGTTCAATTCAATTTTATTAAACATTATTTCAAATTCAAAAAAAGATAGACATCAAAAACCACAAAAAACAAAAATGATCACGGGGGGAAGATTTGAAAAGAATGGATGAAAGAAGAAGGTGTTGAATGTGTTTGCAGAACTACTCGAATGACTCAATTTGTTATAGTAAACTACTACTCGAATTTCATTCTAAACATCCGCATGCGGAATACGGAAGATTTGTGGCAGTTCTCCATTCATCGGAAGATCCGGAGTGTCTGGTAATCGACGTCTTCCAACTTGACGGAGTCTTTGATTCTCCCAAGATTCGGCTGTCAATCGAGTGGCGAAAATTGGTGGTGGTGGAGTTGGAAGCTCGTCAATATCACCATCATCACCTTCTGAATCCTCCAGATCTCCATCGTCGTCGTCACTTCGATACACATGACGACGATGATAGTTGTGATGATAGTGATGACGTCGATGATGATGATGATGAGGAGAATCTCGGTAGCTTCGATGTTCAGGTGGTGGTAGAACTGGAAGAAGTTTCCTAGATGGAGTGTAATGAGGTGTTTCTGATGAGGATCGTCGACGATGGTTTTGTGGAGTGTAGTGATGACGTGGAGGAGATGAGTAGAGGTGATGGTTGGAGTTGGGGTTGGGAGGTGGGAGAATGACCTGGAAAAAATATTCTTTTCATAGGAATAGTCAAATAACCAGACGGTGGCGCCTCTACTCCTTTTTTGCCGGCGCGCTCCTCAATTCCTCCCACCAACTATTTTGTATTTTCAAATTTCCCCCAAATTTTCAGAATTTTCGAATTCACGCCAAAAAATCTGAATTTTTTGAATTCCCGCCAAAGAATTTTTTTTAAAGCTTTGACCGCCGAAATAATCGTACGTGCGCAGATTCTTCTGGAAGACACCAGAATTTTCTCAAAAGTAACTCCTAGAACACTTGCCAGTGGCATTTCGGCTTACTGTAACTACCGTAATCCTACAGTAATCTTTATTATTTTTCGTTTGTGTTAAACTAGTGGGGTCCCGTATATAATACATGCAGCATTTGGATGTTCATTCCGAACACGTTTTCTAAAAACGGGGTTACTGTAGCTACCGTAATTCCACAGTGATCCGAGCTTCAAGAGACCCATGACCATATGTCAAATATGGTATTATAGTGATCTCTGTAGAAGCAAGTGCTGGCCGAAAATTCGACAACTTGATGAACCGGATATCTCATCCAGGGTTGTGCGAAAAATGACCTTCAAAAAATGTTCGAAAATTTTTTTTCGGAAAAACTTGATCTAAAAAAATCGAAAAAAAATTGATATTTTTTTCAAAAAAAAATTTTCAAATAAATTTTTCCGAAAACATTTTCGGCGATAATTTTTTCGGTAATTTTGTACCAAAGTTTTTTTTCGAAAATTTTTTTTTTTTTTTTGAAAGTTTTTTTTCGAAAATTTCCGAAAAAACCAAAAAATTTTTCGCACAACTCTGATCTTACCACAAAAACTACCGTATAAATTTAATTGCTACCGTAAGAGATTTCGAAAATGTTTATTTATTTATCAATTTCCATCGATTTCGAATTTTTTTTTAACCGTTGAAAGTCGATGAAATTCGATAAATCTTACGGTAGCAATTAAATTTATACGGTAGTCTTCGTGGTGAGATATCGGAGCCGTCAAGTTGTCGGATCTTCGGCCAGCACTTGCTTTTACCCGGATTGCCATAAATTTTTTCTATCTCATTTGGTACTACAGTTTTCAGTATAAAACGAACAAAATTTTCAGTGGTGTTAGTATAATTATGGCCGGTAATGTCAATTTTGTCTCAGAAACCCTCTATCTATTCTTTGAATTATCGTTCAAGCTAATCCGCTCAGAAGAGCAAGCCACTACGGCTCCAAAAATGGATTCGGCTCCGTGCGGTCATCAAGTTCCTTGAAAGGAACTGTTTCACGCTCGCGGCATGCCCGTCTCCCATTCATCGCGGATGGCATCTCTACCAGATTGATGGGAATTACGAGATACATACTGCAGAAATGATTCTGTATAGTATGGTCTCAATGAGGGAAGCCTGTGAATTCAATATGAGACGGGGCAGCAGCCGACATCTCGCGGGTTCCGCCGCCCGCTATGTTTAACGTGTGGACAGACTCCGCCCACTTCTTGCCCCCCCTGCCTGCCGGGGGGTAGGCGAGGGAGAGGGGGGCAGGAGGGGAGTAAGAGGTGCGGAGTAAACGCGCTAAAACGGAAGAAAAGGAGATTTCAAAAAAGTTGTATCTGTTTGTCCGGATGTCCCCTTACCTTTGGCTCCATTGCAATATGACAAGGAGTATGATTCTGCTCCAGATGATTTTGCTGAATGTGGTTCTGCTGGATGTGATTCTGTTGAACATGATTCTGTTGGATATGATTCGTCTGAACATGATTCTGAGCCGTTCCTGGAACATAATGAAGCACGGCGTCGTCAATCTCCTCCTTCGGCGTCCTCGGTTTGTCCCGTCTACTTCGATTATTGGCGTTCTCGAGTCGTTCTCCGAATTTCACACGAACCACCGAGTTCCACATGGCACTTACGTGCCAATACCAGTGCCAGTACACGTATAACTGAAAATGAAAGGGATGACTACGCGCCCCATTGATAATGCCGCCCGTGACGTCACGGCCGTCACCACCTAGCTTTTTGACTGCTGAATTTCCCTAGAACTTACATGAAAAAAGTTAAGTGTAGTGCCAACTAAATAGAATATGATGGGAAGTAATGGAGCTGCTTGTGGAGCTGCTAACACCACAACTATCCGGGGAAGAGCGGCAAGAAGAAGGACCAGAAGGCAGATACCGTAGGCGGATTGCTGGAAAACAAATGGTTAGATGAGCTCAGGAACTCAAGGAAATTTAGTCAACCATAGTTTTTCTTTGAAGCGGAATTCAAATACTTATGAGACCCGGCAAGGCCTGATCCTATTTTTTTCCGAAAAGTTTCGAACAATTTTTTTCTGGGCTTGTACGCTCCATCTCACACAAACTCTTCTGTAGTAATTACAAATTTCATATTGCGCCTTTAAAATCCGACAGTAAGCCGAAGGAGCGCGCACCATGTTTTCAGAGCACTTTTCAGTAATCAATTTCTAACAAATTTTGTTAATATTGCATTCAACATGATGCGGAGGAAAAGTTATATTCAATTTAATTCAAAAATAGTTTAGGCCCTAAGTTGTCATTTTTTCAACAAAATGAGGCAAATGCCTACGTATCGCAGAGTCGCGATACGTAGAAGCTTTTTGCAATGCGACCCTACAGTAAGCCAGAGCCCGCGAATGGAACTTTTTGAAAACATGTACGAAAAATTCACCGCGTTTTTGAGTTCTAAAATTTCGCGGTGAGCATCCGGCCCGTCCGTCACAAGTATGCCAAAAACAATATGCAACAATTCCTCGGTAATTTCAAATTGACTTCTTTTTTCTTGTCACGCGATTCGACCCATTATAAATTAGTGAAGGCTTTGTTTGTGGGTCATCGTAAACAAAATGTGTCAAAATTATTAACAAAACTGACGGAAACAATGAGGAACCTAAAGTGAGTTTTGCAATCCTGGGGGAGCACAAAACAAGTTATCACATTATTTCCTGTTTCAGATTAACTTTTTTCTGTTCTTATGGTGCATATCCGGGAGAGAAAGGGCTTTGTGAATGATTGAATTTTTTGGAAATCAGAGTTTTTTAAAGGAGGCCAAGAGGGAAAAAATCTGACCATGGCTCATATAAACTCCGAGTGACCATGAAATGATAGTTCTAACCGTGAAAAATGACTGATTCTCGAGCTACGACGTTTTTAAAAGTCAACCGCATTGATATATGACAATTATCAAGCAAGCTGACGGGGTGCCCAATGGTGTAGGCGGTTAAGGTTTTGACCCTTATGAGTTCGACCCGCACTGAGGTTTTTGTTTTTTCGGGAAATGTGTCCTTCTTTTCTTCTATAGATCATATCACCTGTGAAACCATGAAAGTGTGTTCTGCACTCATTTTCTCATTGAAACTCCTCTAAAAAGCGTGTGTCGTCAATTAAAATGCATGGTCTGCAAGTGCACACACCACTACGTCAGATTGCAGAAAATTCAACAAAATGAAACTACCGTACTCCCTTTCACCCTCTAAGTTTTTGGGAAGTTTGAGGTTTTTAGACTGTGATCTGAGACGACTTTCCCTCCAAAAATTGATTGATATTTCAGCGTTAGCACTGTTTGGAATGTCATTTTTTTATACAAAATCTTTGAGACATGCTGCGCGATTCTGAAGATCCCTCTCTCCTTCCAGATCCCTTGCACATCCCTTCCTTCCCCTCAATCATTTCCTCATTCACTTTCGATTTTCGTTTTTCCAAAAATTCAAAAACCACTCATAGACACACACACACAATCCGGAGACTAACTATACGTCTCCGACTGTGTGTTCTCTATTTTTCTCTCATCTCTCTCGATTTCACACACTCTCTCATTTTTGCACTTTTATGCAGTGAAGCCATTTTTTGCCTCCCCGTTTTGCGGGCGATGTGTGTTCGGGTGTCCTGTTTGCCTGGGGGTGACGATTTCTAAACGAGAGAGTGTGAGAAGTGAGGAGACGCAGAGAAATGCGTTTCGCGCGGAAGAGAGAAAAAACGTCTAGGGAAAGGAAGAGAATAAACAAAAACCGTTATCGTTTTCGAGAGACATTTTTTCTGTCTATATGTTTGTAAATAAAGGACTCTCAATCGGAAGAAGGGGGCTACCGTAATCCGGCTCTCTGTGTCTTTTCAAAGAATGATGCACTTTTATGGAGCCCCGCACTTTTGGTTTTTTGGGTTGTGATGGGTAGACAAGGAAAAAAAAACCGGATGACCCCCCCGAATACAGGACAGGAGATTGTCTAGAAGAGGGTGAGCAAAGACCAGCAACAAGTGATAGGTCAAACTACGAATGGAAGATAATTCGGAAATTTCAGAAAATGAGAATTCTGAATTCTGGGACGGTGAATCAAGTTATCATTAGTTCAGTACCAGTGTGTACTCTGGGTAGTATCGATCCCGGGAATTCCAGGACTGAAAACAGGGAAATACCGGAACCCACAGAATTTCCGGGTTTTCAGATCCCTGCGGTTTTTTATTTCCATGGATCTTCGCGATTATTGTTTCCCAGGATATTCCTGATTTTCAATTTCCCGGGATTTTCCCAGAATTTTCACGGATTTCAACTTTCCGGGATATTCCCGATTTTCAATTTCTCAGGATTTTTCCCGATTCACAGAATTTCCGGGGTTTTCCAGGGTTTTCTCAACTTCCCGTGCTTTTCCCGATTTCCATTTCCCGGGATTTTCCTCAATTTTTGTTTTCCCGGGAATCCCAGTAACCGTCCATTAACGATAACTCCGTGAGGACTGATGCTTGGTTGCTCCGGGAAATTTCATAACCGGACGTTTCAAAACTGGGCACTTTGAAACCGGTCATTTCGCAACCGGATATTGTGTAACCGGACAATCCGAAACTGGACGAGAATATTGGGGGAAAACGGGACTCCTGAGATTCCCGGGATCGCCAATTTCCCGGAACTCCCAATTTTTCCGGGATCCCAATTTTCCGGAATTCCCAATTTTTTGGGATTCCCAATTTTCCGGACTTTCAATTTCCCGGGATTCTTAATTTTCCGGAATTTACTTTTTCTCGGTATTCCCTTTTTCCCGGAAGCACTTCATCCAGTACCAAAACCCCACACTCCCAAACCTTCCCTACCAGATATTGACATAGTTAACCGTTCCCCTACAAAACTTGCAACTATGAAATATAAAATATGGAAGAAAATCGAAAAAGTGCAAATAAACATTGCCTCCTATATTGACCCAAAAACTCTTTGGTTTGATCAGTTGAGTACTCACAATTGCACACTCTAACTATACTTTTATTTTTAAATCTGCCTGCTCGAGATGATTTCATTAACTAGTTCATCAAAATGCTGACGAAACTGAGCAACTGTATAGGAACAAATAAATAATGAGTCATGGTGAACCATCCGGTTGGAAATGGTTAGTGATTCTATGAGCTCATATTCGGAGTGGCATATCTCGGTTGTCTTTGAAGCTATCAAAAAGTTTTCAACTGATAAAATGTTTAAAATGTATTGGTGAATTTTTCTCTAGTTGACAACTTTTTGATAGCTTCAAAAGCTACTGAGGTAGGACGTTTCAAATAAGCGCTACTAGGTGGACCGATCATGTGGTAGAGGTACCTATGTTTAAAGCGGCATAACTCAGTTGTCTTTAGAGCTATCAAAAAGTGTTTAACTGATAAAATGTTTCAAATGCTTTGCTCAACATTTCTTTAGTTCATTACTTTTTGATAACTTCAAAAGCAACCGAG
The DNA here is from genome assembly GCA_000143925.2 of Caenorhabditis brenneri. NCBI lineage: Eukaryota > Metazoa > Nematoda > Chromadorea > Rhabditida > Rhabditidae > Caenorhabditis > Caenorhabditis brenneri. Next base: position 25,796 of record GL380180.1, on the reverse strand, counting down.
ATATGCTTCTCTGAACATCCTGTACTTGGAGATCCCATCCTGTAAGAGTTGCTAATGTTTGAAGCGGCATATCTCAATTGTCTTGAGAGCTATCAAAAAGTTTTTAACTGATAAAATGTTTAAAATGCTTTGCTTAACATTTCTTTAGTTGATCACTTTTTGATAGCTCCAGAAAAAACCGAGATAGACTGCCCTGAACATACTAAAGTTTGAAGACCGATCCTGTGAACGAGGGTCATGTTCAGAGCAGCATATCTGAGTTGTCTTTAGAGCTATCAAAAAGTTTTTAACTAACAAAATGTTCAAAATGATTTGTTTAACATTTCTCTAGTTAATTAAATCTCCAAATTTTCAATGGCAACCGAGATATTCCGCTTTAAACACAAAGTACTCTCAATTACAGTAGTCCCTGTAAAAAAAAACTTTTTGATCCCCCAATTCCCCCGATTTCTTATATTTTCCGCTCCTAAAAGTTCATTTCTTTAGCTTCTTCTTCTTCTACTTCATGTCATCATGTCATCAGAGGCAGCTGTGGCGCGGGTTCTCTCAATCGTCCTCGCGGCGTCCAAAAAACCTTTTCTCTCTTTTTCATTTTTTTCTCAGTTTTCCCTTTTTTTTATAGTTATACATAGAAAAGATCGAGAGAATCGAAGAGAGAGAGAGACCGGTCTCTCTTCTAATTTCTTTGCACTTTTCTTCTTGCTTCTTCTTCTTTCGCGGGCGCCTCGTTCCATTACCCCCAGGCGCCCGAGGGAGAGAGTGCAGACGGCGAGAGTCGAAAGCACTTTTATATGATATTACGGTTGTGTGTTTTATGCGTTCTTCTTCATCTTTTTCTTCTCTTTTTCCAAACAACACACTCACTCCCGAGAGGAATTACAAAAAATCTAGGGCGCCGCCGAGCGGAAAATTGCGTTAGGATCGTGGAAACGCAGACATATTTTCAACCCCTGGGGGTGACATGTGTTCCTGACTGGGGTGCTTGTTTGAAACTGATATTGGGAGCAGCAGCAATTTTGTGTAATTGTTTAACGATTCTTCAGAGTTTCGGGAGCCTCCATTCACTCCCATTTTGCACTTTTGCTGGTGGTCCCGATCACAAAAAATGTTTATAGTTTTTACTTTTTGTGTTGAAGGAAAGACAGAAAAACATGGTGGGCTCTCGGAAGGATCCGGAGATCTTTACGACTGATCATCTGGAATGTGTTTTGTGTGTGCCCTTTTAGAGAAACTTCTCCAGAAATCAAAATGTATACAAATTTGCTAGACGCGCCTGCGGCGGTTTGGCAGGAGAATTTGCAAATTGAGAATAGGTTTAGATTTACATGGGCTCATTTTGTGTACCACACTTTTTCGAATTTGAACTGCCACTAAATTACGACATTTCTGCAAATTGACGTGACAGTGTTTGCAGAAAACATCGAATTTTAAACAAAAACGTCCATTAGAGCTCATTTTCAGCATTTTTGAATTTCAGTTTGCCAAATGATCCTGTGATTTAGAATCAGGGAATTCAAAAAAGTTTCGGAAATTCCCCACAAAAAGTATAAAATAGGAGTGTTGGAAGTAAACCGGAAGAGGTTTTACCGATGTTTTTACTTGATTTCATGTTTACACATTTTCGAAAAATAAAAGTGCTACAGTAATCTATTCTCCGTATTGAGACCCACGCTACGCCTAACCTATTATAGCAAACTGTAAAAAAGTTCTGGCCGGGATACGCTATATCACACCACGAAAACGGTATCCAAGACACAGCTAAAACGAGTGCTACCGTAGTAAGTAAATTTTCTGGGGGGAAATTTATCGGATTAATTGATTTTGGCCAAGTTTCATCGATTTTCAACGAACAGTTTTTCATTTTTCTGCGAAAAAAGGTGAAAACCGATAAAATTGCTAAATTTTTCCCAAAAGCGCATACGGTAGCATCTAAATTATTACTATAGCACTCGTTTTTAGCTGTGTCTTGAGCCCAATTTTCGTGGTGAGATATCCCAAAGCCGGGTTGAAGGATTTTAAGCCAAAACTGTCTTTTGTTCAGATTTTCGTAACAGACTAGGTGGGTCTCATCACGGAGAAAAGGTTACTGCTGGCCTAGTTTTTTCAACGTGGCGGACGGCGTCATCAATGGAGCGCGTAGTCATCCACTACATTTTTCAAATAAATAATAAAATAAGATCAGCTTCAAGAGAGTCAATCTTCCTCCACAGTCCCCGAACCCTATCCTGACCCATTCTAGGAGCCCCTCTTCCAAATACTGTGACCCGATGAACTCCTCCCTCCCCCCTCCTCCCACTGAAATCCAATCCTAAACCCTGTATTTTTCTTCTTCTTCTCATTTCTGATCCGTAAGATGTCATGTCTAGACAAAAAGTGTCTTTCGAATTCTCCTACAGTCTCTTTTCATTGCTCCGAGTAGGTAAAAAAAAATGACAAACAGTTTTGTTCGCAACAAAATCATTGCGACCACTAACAAGAAAAGTTGTATTTTTAAATTATCTGAACCAATTTTTTTTTGCAAGTTGGAAGTGTATACGCCATTCAAATGTGTCAAAGATTGGTGTCACTTGATTCTCTCTGGGGACCAACCGATTGACTCATCCGCCCCTTTCTTTTTTTGGGGGTGGAAGCTTGGTTTTTGATCGGAAAATTGGTGGGAGAGTGAGTGATAGTCTTGGGAACATATTTTAGGATTGGAGCGCATTTTTCATCTCGCCAATTTTTGAAAAAAAAAAAGTGACTAACCTGAAAAAGCAACGGCCAAAAAAGACAGGGTTTCGGGTGATGGATGAAGGTGACTGGGATGGAGATGACGAGGGTAATGCAGTGGGAAACACACCATAGAAGTCGTCCGAATCCTGAAAATAGATGCAAAGTTCCGTGGGAATTTTCAAGGATGAGCTTGTTTTGATTTTGGAAGGACCACTCTAGGCTGGTGGCGCACTTATCCAAATCTCATCTGACCTGGGTTTCTGAAGATTCAAAATTCTCAAGGCCACGCCTGGCCCGGAGGGCCCGAATTCCAGAAAAGTCATTAACTTATTTTTCCTCAAGAAAATTTTCAATAAAAATTTGAGTTGCCCTGACCTCCGGCTCACCGAGCCGAACCCCAGAAACAGCCCGAATCCGGACACCTATAGCGGATTTTTTTCCTATTTCCCTCAATCCAAAAAACTCTCACCTCCATCCAAATACTCTGCCACACATCCCCTGATACCCCAGAGGTAATGAAAGAGTCTGATGTCGAAGATGACTGCATCCACTGCTTCCAGAGGAAGACTTCCCTCCAGGAAGTCACATTTTAGAATCTAAAATTTTAAGTTCAAGCTGCTTCTACATCGATCACTCACTTTGCTATGATACATATAGGAATGAATGTGCTGGGCGACCGCCCAGCAACAGACCAGTAGTTGAATCAAAGTGATACACAGGCAGATATGTGAGTTTAGGAATCTGTAATTTTTAGAAGTGTGGGTTTGAGTTTTGTGTTCCCGGGACAGTATTGTTCAAAAATATTTGTCCCGTTTTTCAAACGATTTCAGAAATTCGGTCTTAAAGTTCTAGGATACTTACAGTACCGTACAAAAATATACAAACACTCCCATTTTTCAGTTGTTGCTACCTGATTTAGGCTGACTTTCAGCACTTGCCACGCAGTCAAAAATGTTCTATGACATAAATTTTTTTGCGTTTACCAAGCATAGCTAGAACTTCGTTTTTTAGTTGACAACTTTTTTGTACAACCAATTTCCAGGTAGATAGACCGTGTTCAATGGAGGGTTCTTCAAATCGTTTAAACTTCTATAGAAAATGAGCTCTATATGCCAGGAAAGTGACTGTACAAAAAAGTTGTCAACTACAAAAATGAAGTTCGAGCTATGTTTGATACATCATAAATTTTTTAAACCCATAAGAACGCTTTTCGCTGTGTGGTATATGCTCAAAGTCAGCCTGAATCAGTTGAAATCAACTGAAAAATGGGAGTGTTCGTATAATTTTTCTTAACGGTAATGTGCTTTTCTTCCCCTTAATGCTCAATTTTTCCCAATCTAGGGTTCAGCACAATTCAATTATTATGACAATCAGTGTAAAAGCAAGTGCTGGCCGAAGATCCGACAACTTGATATCTGATCACGAAAAATACCGTATAAATTTAATTACTACCGTAAGAAATTTCGAAATGTTTTTCTATTTGTCAAGTTTCATCAACTTTGATTGATTTTCTACGAGTACTCTTTTTTCTCTGCGGAAAAGCTAGGAAAATCGCAGAAAATCGATGGAAATTGATGAAACTCGATTTATCTTACGGTAGCAATTAAGTTTGTACGGTAGTTTTCGTGGCGAAATATCGGGGCCGTCGAGTGGTCGGATCTTCGGTCAGCCGTTGCTTTTACATCCAGATTTTCTTGAACTACCGGAAGCTTTTTGGAAATACCTGGTTTTTATTTTTTTTTTTCTATTATTCTTTTTTTTTCGTTATTTACATATTTTTTTTTAATTTTCTGCAAATCCGTCTAATTTTCCTTACCACAATCCCAAAAAAAAAACCAAAAACTCACTGATACCCAATCAACTTGGTGCATTCGTCGCGCACTTTGAGCAACGCCATCCTCCAACCTCCATCATTTCCTCATTGTCTTTATTTGTGAGTGTGGCAGTCAATCAGGGTGTGTAAGCGTGATGCTCTGTCTGTGTGGATGTCAGAAAAATTGAAAAATGGAAAGAGCAACAAGAAGATTGGAAGAAGAAGGCGAAGAAGTCTTGCTCAATGTGTCTATGTCAGTATATCTGTGTTGCCCTCCTTCCCAACCAGGAGATAATCCTATTGAAATGTGCAGGAGCAGAGGGGTGAATAGGAGGAAATACACGGAAAAGAAAAGAAAATAAAAGGAGGAGGAAAAGATTAGTTTCAGAAAGTGACCACAAGAAATAAAAGGACAAGAATTAGTGACACGGAAAGAATGGCCGCGGAGGGAGGGGAATTTAATTGAAATTCGTCGTTTCTAGGAATCTGATTCTTCAGGTCAAATTGAAATGTTCTGGAATTGCGATTCATTGAATATTTTGATGTGGCAGGTGGAATTGTGCTCCATTGATAAGAAAAGATTTTTCACCTTTCGATCTTCTATTCAACACCGACCGAGTTTAGAGTTCCGACCAGGGCTATGCGAAAAATTTTCCCTCGAAATTTTTTTCTCGGTTTTTTGATCATTTTCCGAAAAAAAATTTATTCGTCACTCAAAAATCGAAAAAAACCGAGGAAATTCCGAAAAAATGTCGAAAAAGCGATTCGTTTTTCGAACTACCGCGCAATGGCCCAAAAAACAAAACATCGCTCGTGTAGTCTGCGTGGACAACTCATACTTATTTTTTTTGAAACTTTTCTCGGTTTTTGTTTGTTTTTCATCCAAAAAAGGTTGATCGGAGAAATTTTGCGAGAATTTGTCTAAAATTTTCGGAAAATAACGGTTTATCGAGTTTTCGTTTCCAAAAAATCCGGAAAAAAAAGTTTTTCGAGATGTTTCGCAAAATTTTCGTGTAGAACATTTTTGCCATTCAGAAACCGAAAAACAAAATGAAAATCCATGGAGAATTATCATGAAAGCGATTTGTTTTTTCAAGCCCTGCGCAATGTAATGCCTAAAAAAAACGCCGCTCGTGTAGTCCGCGTGGACAACTCAGATTGGTTTTTCGAGTTAAAAAAAGTTTTTCAACCGTTTTTCATGAAAAAAAGAGCTTCGAATCCTAATCGAGATGAATATAACGATTTCTTTGAACCGTCTAGTGAATTTTCTTTCAAAAGTTCTGAATTGACCAGACTAGGAACCAAGGAATACTGTAAGAGCTAGGCAAGATCCAAAACATTTTTTTTTCAAATTTTTGTAAAAAAAAAAAGAAACAACTTTCAAGGAGAAGAGGAATAGTTGATCAGTTGTCATTTGTCTCTCAAAATAAAAAATAAAGACATTTTTCTTTTTTTTGCTCTTCTTTCAAAAAAAGGGGGCAGGGCTCATCGCAATTGCATGACAAATTAGCCAGAGATGAAAATTGTTTCTCCCTTTTTTCTCTCTTCCCGCTTTAAATATGTCATCCTCATTTTCCAACTAACATCATTTACTTTTTGTTTGAAAAACGCCGTTTGTACTTTTGAAACCCCTCCCCGGGCGGTCTATTGTCACGAATGATGGTTGCGGTGGAGCGAACTTGCTACAGTAACCGGTATTTTCAAAATATTAGTGAAATCTGTTGGATCCTTTTTTTTTCACAGTCAGTGATGTATTTAGTTTTATAAAAAAAATGAACCATAGGAAATCAATGATGACCTGATCTGATCGGGGCTTTGGGAAAAAAATTCGAAAATTTTCGAAAAAAAAAGTTTTTTTGGAAGGTTGTTGGTTGTTAGGCTGTTGTTGGTTGTTAGGTTGTTAGGCTGGGAAAATAATTTTCTTCAGAATTTTCGAAACAAAAAAGCCACAAAAAACATGAAAAATAGGTAAAAAAAAAACCTTCGACAATGTTTTTTTTTCAAATATTGTCCACGCAGACTACACGAGCGGAGTTTTTGGGTGATCATTTTGCGCATACATCGGCCAATTTTGTGTACCCCCCTTCCAAAAAAATTTCACGTGCTAGGTTTCCGCAAAAAGTTACGTTCTAGCGTCCAAAAAAAAAAAAAAAAAAAAAAAAAGGAACTCAAATTTTCTCGAACTCGGGTGCTGCAGTTTGGCAGGCGAGCTTCTTTACCACTGCGCTACTCGCGTATCATTTCTTTATGCCTCAAAAATATATACCGTAAAAACTATAATAGAAGGACACCTAAAATTGAAGGACCCCTATAATAGAAGGACAGTGAATGAGAGGGTTTGAAAAATAGAAGGACACCCTATAATAGAAGGACACCCTATAATATAAGGACACCCTATAATAGAAGGACACTTGCGCACCGGAGCGGCTTTTCGCTGATTATTTTTTTTTCTAATTAATTTTTATTCCTTATTTCGATGTTTTTCCTTTTTTTGTCTCCTTTTTTTATTTCTAGTTTCTTTTTGTTACAGAATGACTGAGTTTGAGAAAGACTCTTCCTACGAAATGCAGTATGAAGAAATGGCGGAAGAAGCTGAATGTGACGATCAAGAGAACGTTGTTTTGAAGAGGAAAAGCTACACAATGGAGTTCAAAAAGAATGCGGTGGAGAGAGCAAAAAGAACAACTGTAACACAGGCAGCCAAGGAATATGGGGTATCTCGATCGTGTATTATCCGATGGAAACAAACTGGTTTGGATGCGGATACTGAACCTCTCTTGAATACTGTACAGAAACGTCTACCAGGCGCTGGTCGTCCATTGAAAGACGCTGAGTTCGATAGTAGGATGTTGGAATGGATTCGTAAACAGCGAAAAGAAAAGAAGAGAGTAACACGTAAAGTTATTCAAGTTCAAGCTAAAACAATGTCAACAGCTTTCGAATTCAAAGTAAAAAACTGGTTCAAAATACAATTATAGCTACATAAACTTTTAGGCATCCAACGGTTGGTTAGAAGGCTTTCTTCGTAGACATAACTTGACAACCAGACGTCCGACAACCGTATGTCAGAAACCTCCAGCTGATTATGTGGATCAAATCGCATCTTTTGTCGTCTATGTTGAGAAAATTCGGCAAGAAAATAACTACGATTACATCTATGCATCGGATGAAACAGCTGTCTATCTAGACTGCTCGCATTCAAAAACTGTTACTGAAAAAGGTTCCAAGCAGGTTAGTGCGAACAATTCTTTGCTCTTTTAAACCTGTATTAATAGGTGCCTGTTCTGAATCTGGGACACGAAAAAGCTCATATCACTGTCATGTTGACAGCGCGAAACGATGGATACAAGTGCAAGCCGTATGTGTTATTACCAAATAAGAAACCTATTGCTTCCATCGTCAAGGAATTCGGGAAAGATCTCGAGCTCTCCTGGTGCAAAAGAACTTTTTTCGATGATCAGCTTTCCGAAGATTATTTAAAGAGAGTGATGGGAAATTCTCTGTTTGCAAAGCGCCTTCTCGTTTGGGATTCCTATCGCAGCCACACGAGCAACAATACGAAAAAGGTTCTCCGTTCGTTGAAAATTGATACTGCTGTTGTTCCTGGTGGAACCACCAAGTTCTTACAGGTTATTACAACAACGAAAAAACAAATAACTGAATAATTTTACAGCCTGCCGACGTGTATTGGAATTTTGCTTTTAAGTCAAAAATCCGTCAAGAGTATGAGAACTATATGCTTCATGGAGAAAAAGAACTTACTAAAGGCGGAAATTTGAAACCACCACCGATGAATGTCTATTTGAAATGGGTGCGCGACGCCTGGAGTGATCTTCCAGAAGATCTCATTATTAGGTCATTCAAAGGATGCGGAATCACTAATGCCCCAGGAGGATTAGAGGATCATTTAATTCATTGTCTGAAACCAGACGGGGAAATTCCGGAAGGACTTGATCACTTGAAGAAAACGCGCATTGATCGCACGGAAAAACAACTGGAAGATGCTATGGAAAATATCGAAGTTGGAATGAGCGAAGACGAGTGGGATAGCGATACTTCCATCAATGTTGTCGATTAAATTGTTGTTAACTTAAATGATGTTTTGTTCTTTTTTGTTTTTTTTTGTTTCTTGTTTTTTTTCTGTTTTTAAGTTTCATGAAATTTTTTCAATTTTGAAAACCGCTTTAAAAAATAAAAGGACACCCTTTAATTGAAGGACCCCTAAAATATAAGGACACTCCGCAGAGGGGGTTGAAAATTAGAAGGACATGTCCTTCTATTATAGTTTTTACGGTATAAAGATGCTAACTACTGTAGCTGAAAGGAAGGGGGGCGCCGCAGGCAGCGCGCACACTGTAAAAATTATCGATTTTTCAGTGAAGTTCGATGATTTTTTCTCGAGAACCGCTGAACCGATAGAGCTCAAAATTTTTTTCTCTCGATAAAATTCGATTTCCTTTCGAATGAGTATAGTTTACGTGCTGGAATTTCAGCGTACGTGCTGCGATTTCGATGTGTACCTGCAGTACATTGAAAACGTGGAGCAGTGCAAAAGTACACATGCATTTTTCTCCGCGAAAACGAAATCTTTTTCGATCGGCAAAAAAACGAATCATATGTACGCAAAATTGTGTACCTTTTTAACATAGTGTACGTGCACCGATTTCGCTCGTCACTCCGTGAAAAAATAATCGATTTTTATGCGAATTTACCTCCACACTTCAATCGCGACGGCTTAAAACAAAAATCCCAGCACGTAAACCTGATTGATATGTTTTTACTAATGCTTTTTCATTTTTTGACAACAATTGTTGCAGGAAAATGTCGCGTCATCGCAGTAAAATTGACATTTTAACGATAATTGCTGATATCTACAGTAAGATTGTAAATTTTTGCGGAGTACGGTACCTAGTTTAAAATTACGTTGTTTTTCGAGGTTTTGAAGCAAAAAATGTCTTTTTTTTAATGATTGATGACAACAAAAAAATTTTTCGCCCTTCGGGCTAAAATTTTCCTACGCGCTAGCTTTGCACAAAAATTTTTACGTGCTGGAGTACACGAAATGGCCGATGTATGATTTTGCGCGGTTTTTTGAAAAAACAAATAGCTTTTTTCGGATTTTTACATGATTTTTCGGTTTCTAAGTAAGTGAAGAAAGTAGTTTTTAGAAAATGAGCGAAAAAACTGAAAAAAATTTCAGTCGAAAACTACCGTAAGAATTTCGAAAATAATTATTTATTTACGAATTTTATCAATTTTGATATTTTCAACGAATATTTATTCGTTTTTCTGAGGAAACTTGATGAAATTCGATGAATCTTACGGTAGCAATTGAATTTAAACGGTAGTTTTCGTGGTGAGATATCGGGGCTGTCAAGGTGTCGGAAATTCGGCCAGCACTTGCTTTTACAATGATTTTTACACCGTCAAGAATTACCAAACTCACTAAAACATTGTGAATAGTGCCTTCTATATTCTAAATCTAGCAGCTACCACCGGAAACCTTGACACAACTCCTCCCATCCGAAGATCCATCTTCGGATAAAGAAAAAAGACAGGAAATTGGATCGGACTACTACCAAAAAACATTCAATCCTATTCCTTAAGACAAGAAGTAATAAAACAAAAAGCTGTTTTTTGGTTTTGGTGTCTTCGGGTCGAAAAGCGGTGTTTGAAAAGTGGGAGGAGGGAGGGAGGAGCGGGGATTCAGGCGACATTTTGCAACTTTCATCCCCCATAGGAATTCCAGATCTATCGGGTATCTTTTCTTTTTTTGCTAGTGAAAGATGAAAGAAAAAAACGATGGGGTGTTGCTCTTTTTTAATAGGGTCAGATAGGAAAATGAAGATGTTGGAGTGGAGCCAAGGAGTTGAAATTTTGAAAAATGGGTGGGCGATTAGTCACGGCTCTGCGACATGTTGAAACCGTTGAAAACTAGGTTTGAAATTTTCGAATTTTTGACTCAATTTCAATCGATTCTTCGGAAAATTATAACAAAATAAAATTTCAAAACTTTTTTTTTTTAATTTTTCGGCCAATTTTTTTCGGTCAAATTTTTTTTTTCAAAAAAAAATTGCAGTTTTATTTTGTTCTAATTTTCTCCTGAAAAATCGAATAAATCGACTCAAAATTTCGAAAATTTCAAGCCTAATAGGGAAATTTATGAAAAGTACGTGAATTGACGTGAAATAAAATTTTTATACACCATCACGTCAAAATGCAGACGGACGGAAAACGGACGGACGAGGCAGACAGGCAAATCGCCGTCCAAATACAAGCCTTAACAAGTCCTACGTCAAAAATCAAAAAAAGGGCATTTGCAATTTGACCCGTTCTCCTTCTCCTTTAGCTCCTCCTCATCCTCCTCACATAACTAATCTTGTATATAGCTCAAGATACAAAAAGTGCTCCGTTGTCTTCAAATTGAATATTCATCTGACTATGTCTCTATTCGAAGAGAAGGCATAACCAGCTGGAATAACATATGCACACATATGAAAAGGTGTATACGGGGAGGGGGAGATTTTCGATGGAATGTGAAAAAGTAATTTTATAGTCGAGATGGAGAAAATTCATATTTTTCTGATTAGCTTTTTGATTGGTTTTTTTTTGGGGAAAGGTACAAATTGGTTCTGGTTGATTGGTTATATTAATCTGCCTGAAACTTTGAACTCCCGATAGAGCACGTTTGCAGTTTTCGAAACTTTAGGAATCCTTTAAAAAAAAGAAAATAAAAACGTGAAAAAGTGACGTGAAAAATGGCTGCCGCCACCCTCAAAAAAAGACTCTGGAGCGTGGGAATTCGATTATTTCGCTGGCATTCTTTTTTCGCAGTGAGTCTACCAGATGGGGTGGTCAAGGGGTCAACTGGGAGAAAGAAGGAAGAGAACGACTACGGTAGTTTTCATTTTCTGCAATCTGACGTGATGGTGTGTGCGCTTGCAGACAATGCATTTCAATTGACGACACGGTGGTCTACAAGCGAACAACTTTCAAAACAAAAAATTTCGAATCAATAGATTTATTGACTAGCGGAACAGACTCATTTGCATGGTTTTTCTTGGAAATGTGACCATGTTGGCTTATTATCTAAATCAGCAATAATGTAAGATCCACGACCAAATGCTGGCTTCCCGAATCCATGGATTGTAATGTTGAATTTAAGGTATGCAAAGTCTCGCAAAGCGTTAGGATTTCCATAATCAACATTATGAACTTCCACGTGGAAAGGTGAAGAGGAAGGCATGTTCAGAACCGAACTGATGAAATCGTCTGGAAATGTAGAGTACGTCAATTTAATGATCATCCAGAAAACTAACATCCTTCCATTCTTCTTCCATCACACAATTCCATTTGGAAGTATGGGGAGATGAATTGATTCATAGCATCACGATCCTTGTAGTGAACGAATTTCTCAAAGAATCCGAATAGAGTCTTCATGAATCCTGCTCTTTTATCGGGACCATATCCGAATCCATCTGTGATTGAGATGGAGAGAAGGAACACGGCGAAGACAGTGAAGCACTTCATGGAGTTTTCGTCTGGAGTTCAAACTGAAGAACCTGGGAGTTTTGGGTTCTATTTATAGAAGAGTTCATCTGATAAGCTCGGAAAAAATTAGTTGAAAAAGTTGATTATCTCATTTGATAATCTTTGTTTTCCTGAAATTCGGTTTTTTGATTCTGAGATTTTATCGCAAATGGGGTACGGTAGTTCTCATTTTCTGCAGTTTTACGTGATGGTGTTTGCGCTTGCAGACAATGCGTTTTAATTGACGACACGCGCTTTTTAGAGGAATTTCAATTAGAAACTAAGTGCAGAACACACTTTCATGGTTTCAAAAGTGATAAAATTTATCGGAGAAAACAAAAACCAAAACCTCAGTGTGGTTTGAACTCACAAGGGTCAAAACCTTAACCGCCTACACCATTGGGCACGCCGTCAAATTGCTTGAAATTGTCATATATTAATGTGGTTGACTTTGAAAACGTCATAGCTCGAGAATCAGTCATTTTTCACTTTTTTTGTTGTAGATTTTCGACGTTGATTTTTCGCCTTTCGGTTTCCTTTAAAACTATAAATCCTGGACTCAAAAAATTTCTTTTTTTGGAAAAAAACTCCAACTTTTTAGACTTGAAACTCGTTTATTCCAGTCTTCTTAAACAAAAAATAGCACGAAATCTTCAAAAAAGACAACAAAAAAGGGCAAGCGATACCGTACAAAATGACAGGAAAAGCCAATTATTAGTAAATTAAAGAGACAGCAGGGTGTGGGTGGGGTGGGAACTCGTAATATCATATTGAAGACAAAAAAAGCTCTAGAAAGCTAATAAATATTATGAGAAAAGAAGTAGAAGGGATAAAGGGCAGGAAAGAAAAGGAATATGAAAGAGTTGGTAGATGGCGGTTGTCATGGAAAAATAATTAAAGAGAAGAAAAATAGGATATTGGTGAAAAAAAAGGGTTTTTGGGATTTTCGCTTTTTCACAAAAATCCCAAAAATAGGAAATCACTCCGTCTTCAAAACCGGACTATTATAGAATCCCGCCATCGGAAACGGCATGAATCCCCCAGTCAATGCTGGAAGGAGCGGAGAAGTGGCGGTCTGATCGAATAACGGAAGTTGAATTCCGAGTTGACGAGCCATGGCGAAAATTTCAAGAGGTGATGGATTTGGTGGAATGATTGATGGAATCGAGATTGTTGATGATGGTGTTGAGGTGGTGGTGATGTTGGCAAGAGGTGTGGTGGCCAAAGAAGTGGTTGGAGGTGATGGGGTGTTTTCAGATTTGATCAGGAACGGTTGGGGAGGAGAGACAGTGGTGGTGGTGGCGTCCGTGGAAGATTCAGGAGTCTCCGGAGTCGTGATGCGAGATGTCATCTGGAAGAAAAATACTTTGTTTGAGGGAGTAGACAGATTTACAAGGGTCCTAAATATATCCTAGATGATATAAAATTGAGTTGAGTTTGATAAATTTATGGTCAAGGCTGCTGGGAAAAGTTCATGAGAAAGTTCAAACAAGTATAACTCGGTTGTCTTTGAAACTATCAAAATATTGTTAACTAGTAAAATGTTCAAAATGTTTTGCTTAACATTTCTTTAGTTGATTACTTTTTGCTAGCTTTAAAGGCAACCGAGATATGCCACTCGGAACATACAGTGTGCCTAAACTACATGGTTTGCGGTATTACCAATCCCCAGTAACAGTAAAATACGAACCTCTTCATCTCTGGATGGTGGACTCATGCTCGAAACGCTCACAGCATCATTGTTCACCGAAGCCGACGACGTGGAGGAAGCAGAAGACGTGGTCGCTTCGGCAGACCTTCTTCTCAACTCTTTCCTCTTATTGGCAAACCAATTGGAGACGACTTGCGGTGAGACAACCTCTTTCGGCATCAAACTGACACCTTTCTTGTCCATCCGAAGCAAGTGATTGCAGGCGGTGGCGATTTCGACGCGACGTGGCAAATCTGGGAATGGGGTCTGATGGAAGAAGCTTTCGAGCATTCGAATGAGAATCGGACGGAACACGTATCGTTCTCTCCGTTGTGGAATCAGTTCTCCGTCTCCATTTGTTTCGAGACGAGTCGATGGATCATTGAGGAAAGCGGAGAGTTTGATGGGGTGACGACGACAATTCAGGTACCAGCAGTAGATGTTCTTCCGGCATCGGAGAGAGAGTTCACGGTGATTTCCGTTGAGAAGTTTTGAGATGTACGGTTGGGAGACACCTGGAAAATAAAAAATAATAATATATTTTGCTTCATGTCAGGTTACGGTATATGTACCGGTACGACACTCCGCGATTCCGGGCGACGTGCGATTTTATCGCGAGTAATTTTTTGTTTTTTTTTTCTTGTACAGTTGCATTTTTAGGCCAAAAAAGGCATTTTTAATCAATTTTTTGCGCATTTTTTCTACCAATTCAAGCATATTCGAGCAAAAATTCACCGGAAAACCAGTTAGAAAATGTTTTTGTTGAAAAAATTGATGCGATACTGGTTATTCGGTTAATTTTTGCTCGATAATGTTGACTATGCATTAGTTTGTCCATTTCTCATGATTTTTTGGTAAAAAATGCAAAAAATTATTGATAAATGCGTTTTCTCAGCTTAAAATTGTAATTATATAATTAAAAAATTGCAGATTGCCCGGAATCGCGGAGTGTCGTAATGTCCATGGTATCGCTAATACATAATATATTCAACCAACCTGTCATCATCGCAACGGTAGTCTGCCTCAATGAATACTGTGTAATGAATCCTTTCATATCCAGAATACACGCCTCCTCTCCTTGCTGCATAAACTCCTCCAGTTCGGTCGGATCATCCAACGTCGTGATCTCTTTCATAGGCGTCCTTTGACTTCTGATCGGTCGTGGTGCACTCGAACAGATCGGATGTTCGAAGAGTGACGGAGACGTCGATGTGGATGAGTGCTCAGATTTAATTGCGGCAGTTGGAATAATGATTGGAGATGGTGGCGGGACGGTTTGGATGCTCAGGTTAGAAGGTGGTGGTACTGTAGGAGTTATCACTGGGGTTATTGTAGTGGGAGGTACTGTAACTGTGGGCACTGTAACTGCTGCCGAAGTCGTCGGTGTCGATGTCAAATGTTGTACCAGAAGTGGGCTATAGAGTGCTGCCGCAGCCAATTTATTGTTGTTCTCCGGTTCCATATCTGTGAACGCTTTGAGCATCTGGTCAGGGGAGATTCCAGTGGTGCGGAGCTTCCGAATCAATTCAATTTGCTCCGTTGTGAACATTTCTGAAAGCTAGATAGGATTAGAGTGAGGTTGCAAAAAACTATCAGCTGAAAATAAAGAAATAACAAAAAGAGGTATATGGAGTAATCAAAATGAAAGGGGCGTGTGCAGAATGAAAAATATAGTAAGTGTAAACAGTGGAATGATAAGAGAAGAAGGAGCAACAATAATAATAATAATAAATAGTAGTAGATCAAATTAATATAATGCGAATGACTGCAAACAGAATACTGCAGCAACATGAAGACTACAGTAACCTAGAACCTAGACAATGTCATCCGACGGTAGGCTAAGCAATGGCCTAACTATACAAAGCCTAGTAGGCTAAGGTAGCCTATAGTGGCCTAGTAGGCTGCTGTAGCCTACTCCAGCTTAGTAGGCCAAGCCTGGCCTACGGTAGCCTAAGCATGGCCTAAGGTATCCTAGTAAGCTAAACATGGCCCACTGTATCCTATTAGGCTACGCATGGCCTAACTATACCTAGGCCCCCTTCCCCAAAAAATGCAAAACCAAAACAACAAAAACAAAAAAAAACTCTCTCCTCAAATCTCGAACCATGGTGTGTGTGTGGTCTGGCAGATCGGTTCGTTCGAGGGAAGGGATGGGGCGGAGACCTGGGGGTGACAGAAAGAGTGAGAGATTGAGAGACCCAGAGAGACAACAAGAAATGTGTGTGTTTCTTCGAAAAAAAAGTGGGCGGTCCGAAAAAGTGCAATGTTTACCTCCGTCGTCTCTCTAGCCTCTCCCGCAGCGCCGCTTCTTCTGATGCCTGGGGGAGACGGGAGGAGGTAGGTCAGAGATGTTTTCGACACGCCCCCCGTAAATAGTGAACTTTTGGAAGATTTCAAAAAAGAATAAAAGTTTTTGGAAGAAAGATACCAAAATTTGTTACTTTACTCAGAAAAATGATCCAAGCTAGCAATTTGATAATGTAAATCCTATTATAGAGGTTCAGAGCGTCCTATCTCGATTGCCTTTTGAGCTATCAAAAAGTGATCAACTAGAGAATTGTTTATCAAAATATTTTGAACATTTTACTAGTTGACAACTTTTTGGTAACTCCAAAAGAAACCGAGATATACTGCTCTGAACATACAGTACCTCTACTACAGGATATAGAGTGCCTGCGCCATGGCGAAATCTAGTAAATTTTCCAATTCAGTTGAAATCAGAAACCGTCAGAGCAGAAAGAATACATAAGGAATAAAAAAGAATGCAAAAAGGAGATCATATGGTCTCCAGAGCGAGATGAGGTAAAACAGATTTACAACTGACCCCCCCCCCCCCACCCCCTCCCCTGAATAACAAAGAGACATTTATTTACAACCTGGCAGATATCTTTTGGAAGTGAATATATGGATGATGATTGAGACATTTGATCTACCTACTGATATATTTTCTCGGAGTTTATGACTCATTGAGCTTAGGTAGTGAGAAAAGTTTTACTATAAAACTTGGGAATTTAATATTGAAATTTGAATTGAAGAGGCCTAAAACAGAGTCTAGCGTCTAGCAATCAAAAAAGAAAGAAACCTAAAAAGTGTCATCTTCTTCGAGAAAAGAAACTCTAAAATGCTTATTAACGCATAATATGCAACGAGTGCCCATAGTTGAAAGTGATAAGAAGAACGAGGTGAACTAGAAGAATTAAACTGAGGTCGTCACGTCCTTTTTCCATGTTTGTTATATAGTCAGTGGGAGAGAAAAATGAATGATCACAAGTGATGATGATGCTACACATGGTAATAAGGTTTTTGGACACAAAATTTGGAAATTTGGAAATGAGTTACGGTATCAAGGGTAAGATAGAGCTACGCACAACCATCAGAACAGTATATCTCGGTTGCCTTTGGAGCTATCAAAAAGTGATCAACTAAAGAAATGTTTATTGATAAATTTTAAACATTTTATTGGTTGACAACTTTTTGATAGCTCCAAAGACAACTGAGATATGTTCTCTTGAACAGACAGTACCTCTTTTACAGAACGTATGGTAGTTGCGCAAGCTCAAATCAGAAATAATTAGAGCACGAAAGAACACAAAGTTTTCGAATTTATCGGGCACCTCAGGTTACACAATTCTGAGTTCACCTACTCCCATACCTCCCTTCCATCAAGAGTGAATCACAATAAACCCTTTTGGGAATAGACATAACCTGTCATGTCGAGTAAAACATTTATTGCCATACCAGCTGCGACATATGATACTTGGACTATCAAGATTGAGCCCCTGATAATGTTGTGTGTGTCAGTGAACGAATTGAGTTGGTTGTGTGACTAACTCGTCACCTACTTTCAGATTAACTCATAATAGGTGTTTTGTACGTGGCAAATAGTACTTTGTTAATGGGGGGAGTGGAGTGAGAATGGATGGAAAATCTTGATGGAATTGGTTGGGAATATGGGGTCGCTAGCAACATTGGGTTAGGATTGAAGACTTGAGGAGAGGGTCGGTTAAGTTCGTTTGCGAAAAAAACTAGGGTTTGGACAAGCTTTCAAAATCTGCCAAGCTCAAAATTATAGAGTACTTAGAAACAGAGTCTCCGTGAATATTAGGAAAAATCGAGAAAATTTCATTGGAGCCGCGCTAATAAGATGTGATTTTTCAACCCAATCCGGAGTTTAAATTGGAAAAAAGTTCAATAACTTTTCAAGAAGTTAGGCGGAAGGAAGCAAAAAGTATCAAGCTCAAGCCGAAAATTTCAAACTTCCAAAGTTTTCTGATTTTTTCCAAAAGTTTTAATGGAATTTTTTTCGGTAAAAGCTTTCTGATGAATATTTCTGAGCAAGCCTGCTTCAGAGCAGCATATCTCGGTTGCCTTCAGAGTTATCAAAAAGTAGTTAACTAGAAAAATATTCAAAATGTATTGGTGAGCATTTCTCTAGTTGATCACTTTTTGAAATTGCCAAAAGCAACCGAGATATAAAGCTCTGAACATGTAGTACAATTTTACAGTATACTATCTTTAAGAACCAAACAAAGTCTTCCAGAACCCACCTACGTCACCATACTTAACAACCTCATCATTATTTTCCTGGAACAGAGTAAAGTGTCATACTATTAATTCCCTCCTAGTTCACCTCGTCCTTTCTTCTCCTCCCTTTCTTCCTCGTTTACCACCTCCAACCTTCCCCCATAGTGTTGCATATTATACCTGATGCTTCTCTCTCTCTTTCTATTTGATTAAAATATGTTATCACATAGTTTGACAACTATCTGATAATGTCACAAAATGATCAAACCAGCATACAGTTAGAAAAGAACGAGGCGAACTATTTTTCTTTGATGTTGCGGAAACATCAAATAATAAGCTGATTCCAAAATCTTTTGTAGCGTGTTGATGATGGTGCTGAATTATGATTGAACTTTTGCTTCAACTGAATGATCAAAAGACAAAGTTATTTCTCGAATTAAATGAAAAAAATGAGCATGGCTCATACGAAATTATTTTCTCCGATTGGCTATAAAATGCTAATTTTAACCGTGAAAAATGACTGGTTCTCGAGTTACAACGTTTTAAAGTCAACTGCATATGAGAATTTCAAGCAAGCTGACGGCGTGCCTAATGGTGTAGGTGGTTAAGGCCCTTGTGAGTTCGAACCACACTGAGGTTTTGGTTTTTGTTTTTTTCGGAAAATATGTTCTGTCCCCGATTCATAAGGCCCTGGAACCTCCATCATTTTCCCAACCAATCCCAATACAATACCCTCATCCATTCTCACTCTAGCTCTCCAGCAATTTTTCCAATTGCAAAGTACCATCAGGATAACTCATACAAATTCATCTGAACATTAATTCTAGTTGTTCACACAACTTTTGGGAAGATCTCAAGCTGTTCATTGAAATACCCAACAGTGGGTCCATGTGACAAGTATCATTTGGTACAGGTGTCATAGATATAAAATTAGCAATAGGGGCACACTTGGCAGGAATGGGCAGAGGGGATTGAACTATTCCCAAAGGGGTGAATAGATGGACTTGGATGGGAAATTAGAAACTCAGAAGCCACACTTGTCCGAATCAGGCCCGTCCAGGTATGGGCCCCGATTTGAAAAAAATTTTAAAGCCCGGTCCGGCTCGGATTTGAGGAAATTCGAATTTTTCAGCTAAAACTTTTGACAATATTTCTAATTTTTATTGAAAAATTGGAGTTTTCAGATTTAAAATGCTTATTTTTTCTCAAAAGAATGTCAATAACGGAAAAAAAGCGTTTTCCCTTGTAAAAGCCATCAATTTTCAGTTAAAAAGTTTCCCTTCCCCTGACCCGGGACCAACGGGCCGGGCCATAAGAAAAATCTCATTTGAGCCCGGCCCGGATTTGGACAGGTATGCCAAGAACCGAAAAATAAGAAAGATGAGACCAAATTCAGAATATTCAATATTTCTGTAGAAATGACGATAAACATCGTATAGCTGCGAGAAAAAAATGTATTTAGTATATAAAACCAGACTGCCCCTGCGCCTCCGGCGCATTTGCAGTCTGGACTGTTCGCGGCTACGCCGCTCACTATAAATGTCATTTTCACAAAAGTTCAAATTTATTCACCGTGTTCACGTGAGCTTTCTTTTATCTATTTCTTTTTGCTCCAAAAATTTTGTGCGGTTTTGGCGCAGTAGGGAAAACACGTGAATATTGTTCAAAAGGTCCCAAGTTCAAGTTTTGCTCGTGAACTTCCTCTTTCTTCCCATGTCGCGGACATCCGGACATCCGGACAAAATTCTCTTGCGTTTTATATATAAGAATGATGATACAAATCCATTTTTCAGCAAGGAACTACAAATGTTCAAGAGGTCTGTCTAGTACAAGGCAACCTGACTATCTAAACCAATTGACCCCCATCTTCTTTTCGACATATAAAAAGTCCTTGAAATCCGCAATCTCCTAAATAAAATATGCACTTTTCTGTCCGTAACCAACGATGAATCGTAAAAACCGTGTCTTATCTTATGTGTTGAAAAATGTTGGGTCAGTCTCTCTTCCCTCAGATTTAAATTACAGATATCTCTATCTATTCAACTATCTTCAATAGATTGAATGAACTTTTTTGAACCGCCCGTGGAGGTGGGAGAAGGCAGCGCCTACCGTTCTTTTTCTACACTATATTTTATGTGTGTGCGTGTGTGGTGGAAACAAAAATTAATCGAGAAAACGCATCAAAACATTCGATTTAGAGGTGTTTTACACGATTTTTTTTTGGGAAATACCTGGGTCTTTGAGTTTCTAATTCCTCATCCAAGTCAACCCATTCACACCTCTGGGAAAAGTTCAGTGTCCTCTGCCCATTCCTGCCAAGTGTGCCCTTATTTCTAATTTTATATCTAGGACACCTGTGCCAAATGATACTTGGCACATGAACCCACTGTTGGGAATTTCGATGAACAGCTTGAGATCTTCCCAAAAGTTGGTTGTGTGATCACCTGGCATTAATGTTCAAATGAACTTCTATGAGTTATTCTAATGGTACTTTGCAAATGGAAAACTTGCTGGAGGACTCGAGTGAGAATGGATGGAGGTATTAGGATTGGTTTGGAAAATGACGATGAAGGTTCTAGGAACTAGTGGATTGGGGGCAGTGAAGAGGTTGATGTTTTTTTTGTCAAGAAGTTTGGAATTTCAAAAATATAGGTACTCCAGACAAAGCTACCGTAAATCTTGAAATAAAAGTTCACCACCTACAGAGCAGCATATCTCAGTTAGCTTCAATGCTATCAAAAAGTTTTTAACTAACAAAATGTTAAGAATGTATTGATAAACATTTCTTTAGTTGACATTTTTTTGATAGCTTCAAAGACAGTCGAGATACACTGCTTTGAACATGTGCTACCTGGTAGACATCTTCTGTAATTGAAACCCTGCTTCAGAGAAGCATATCTCTGTTAGCTTCAATGCTATCAAAAAGTTTTCAACTGATAAAACGTTCAAAATTTTTTTCTCCACATTTCTTCAGTTGATCACTTTTTGATAACTTCAAAGGCAATCAAGATATCCTGCTCTGAACATACAGTTATGGGTGGCAGGATTTACGGTATCTGATTACATGAAATTCTGAAAATTCAGCTTCGTCAATCCTATTGTAGCTTAGAACCTCTACACTTTACAATCTATAACTACTCCTTGATCATAGAACCAATTTGCACTTGTATTCGTTGAAACACTATATATTTCAGCCGGGCGCCTAGTGTCTCTGGTTTTTTTGACGGACACTCGATCAAAAATGCATGCGGTCATATATATGGAACATGGTCCGAAAAGGAGAAAAAGGAGCAAGGTAAATTTGATCGGTTATGCATGACTAGTAAGAGTGACAAGGCGAAAGGATGGAAGAATTGAAAAAAAAGGAATCGAATAGGAGAGTTTCAGAGTGTGAACGAAAAGGTTGATTGACACTTTTATATAGAAATTGAATTAGGAGGAAGGGGGGAAGGAAGTACG
Organism: Caenorhabditis brenneri; assembly: GCA_000143925.2. Taxonomy (NCBI): domain Eukaryota; kingdom Metazoa; phylum Nematoda; class Chromadorea; order Rhabditida; family Rhabditidae; genus Caenorhabditis; species Caenorhabditis brenneri. The sequence goes on along the minus strand of GL380180.1, from coordinate 4,068 downwards.
GAAAGGTTCCATAGAGAAAGGGCAAAAGGGGTTCAGGGGTTCAAAAGCGGCGGGAAGACAATGAGGAACTGATCAAGAGCCTGTAGGTTAGGCGCATCCAGTACTGCAGGTTCAGAGCAGGATATCTCGGTTACCTTTGAAGATATCAAAAAATAGTCAACTAAAGAAATGTTCAGCAAAGTATTTTGAACATTTTATTAGTTGAAAATTTTTTGTTAGATCTGAAGATAGCCGAGATATCCTGCTCTGAACATGTCCCTCTATTACTGGACTGATCCACCAGGTACTACATGTTTACAGCCTGTATCTGAGTTGTCTTCAAATTTATCAAAAAGTAGTCAACTAAAGAAACTTCCAGCAAAAAATTTCAAAAATTTTCTTCGTTGAAAATTTTTTGATAACTCTGAAGACAACCGAGATAGACTGAGATTACTGTGGGACAATGATAGCTATACTGTTAATTCTGAAAGTTACGCGCACCCAGTACTGTATGTTCAGAGGAGTATATCTCGGCAACTTTTACAGCTATCAAAAACTCAACTAAAGAAATGCTCACCAAGAAACTTTAAACATTTTACTAGTTGAAGCTTTTTTGGTAGTACTAAAGACAGCCGAGATATACTGCTCTGAATATACAGTGATTTCAGAAGAATCAGAAATCCTAACCCCAGACACCGTGCCTTCCTAGAAAAAAAACCCAAATCTAAGCAACATCTCAACCTCAAAACCCTAATCCACACTGCACTTCTGAACTTCCATCATCTCCACAGGAGATTTCCCATTCCTTTTTTTGAAAAAAGCCGATTAAAAAGTAGGTCTCACATATCGTTACAAGTTGAGGATGAGGTCGAATAGACTAAGAGTATACTGACACATATAAAGGACAAAAACCCTCGTCTTCCGATATAAAAAAGTGAGGAAACGAGAGAAGAACTGAATAGGGAAGGAGGGGTCATTTTGACGGATGTTATGGGTGGGGGGATGATGCTAGGATGACAAAAATGGGTGCCAAAAAGCATACCCTCCTCAACAGCATGCTTTTTGGAACCGAGGGGAAATTAATGTGGCTAGAGTTTTTGTCGAGAATTCTGAGCAATCCTAATTTATTAGTTCGTTCTATAGAACCCACTATAGCTTCGTTGGTATGTTCAGAAACTCAGAAAGCAATTTCTCATAAAATGGACTGTTCCTTATGATGCTCTGGGGTATATCAGGCTTGTTCGGAAAAAAAGTTGGTGGAAAAAAAAGTAAAGTATTTTTTTTTCTTGGAAAACGGATTTTGCGAATATTTTTTTCCGATATTATGGCAATCAGTGTAAAAGCAAGTGCTGGCCAAAGATCCGACAACTTGACGGTCCCAATATCTTATCACGACAACTACCGTATAAATTTAATTGCTACCGTAAGAAATTTCAAAAATGTTTATTTACTTTCCAAGTCTCATCAATTTTGATCGATTTTTAACGAGTATTCATTTTTTTTCTAGATAGAGCTAAAAAATCGCTGAAAATTGATGAACTTCGAGAATTCTTAAGGTAGTAATTAAATTTTTACGGTAGTTTTCGTGGTGGGATATTGGTGAAAAAATGTTATTTTGACAGTTTCTATCCGAATATGATCCATTTTTTCGTTTTTTCCCTACTTTTTACAAAAAATCGTTCAAAAAAGGCAGAAAAAGTTCAAAATTATTTTTTAGAAATTATGAATAAAAAAACTTTTTCCGCCGCGAGACTAGCACAAAATATTTTCAATGCTCCTTTAATAGTACAGTATACCTTTGGAATTATTACGCGAATTTTTCAGAAAATTTTTCGAAAAGTTATCCGTCAAAAATTTTTTTTCGAAGTGAAAAATTTGGATAATTTTCTGGCAGTAAAACTGGAAAATCGGGATTTCCATTTTCCGATCCCGAAAAATCCTGGTAAGCTCGGAAACTCCAAAAGCGAGCACTTACATAATCCATTGATATTGAAAGTCGCCTATCAAAAAAAAGTACTTTTCGCCCGTTCACAGCCACTGTAACCTTACAGTCGCGCTGATCTTCTTTCACTTCCTTCCCACCCCAAAAAACCACTGTCAGGTAACCCCTTCTTCTGTTCCACTCTCATTATTGGCTGTGACGTAGGTACAGTACCCCCGGGGGTATAGCTAACACCCCCTGATCACCGCCGTTATCATCTCCTCTCTCCGATTAAAACAATAACAATTGATGCCCTTTAAACATATCACATGATTAGCCGAAAAAAAGGGATAGAAGCGATGAGAAAAGGAAAAAAGGAAAGGGGATGGGAGGGGGGATGTCCTTTGGAACCGTGACGTTCAAATATTCCCTTTTTTGTTGATGATTGAATAGAGAGAATATAGTCTTGGAGGATGAGAAGAAGATTAATAATTTAGAATTTCGAAAGCGAAGAATTTTGATTAGATTAAAATTGTGAATTTTGAAACAGCGGCGCATCGGCCGAGCAGGAAGGCTTTATCAGAACCGGCAAAATCAAAATTTAATCTTTTGGACCTTGCAGAGACCTTGTTTCTGCACAAATTGAGGATGTAAATATATGAAATTATAGAGGGAAAAATTCTTTGTCGAATGATACAAATTTCATGGAGGGTTGTATCTAAAAGTCTGCACGTAAAAGCTTATACTAAGAATTGCGTTTCCCTGTTATGAGAAAAACGTTCCGATACAACCCTATCTGAAATTTATATAGTTTGAAAGAGATTTTTTCCTCTACAACTTCATATATTTACATCCCCAGTTTTTGCAGAATCGAGGTCCACGCAGGGTCCGGAAACTTGAATTTTAGGGAATCCTCAACCAAGCTGTGTCTTGCATCTAGAAGAAATTAATCCTGACAAGGAACATGTTTTTTCAACATGGATTAGGAATTTTCTATGAATTGGTGGTCGGAACGCAGATGCTTCTGTGAGTGGATTCTGAAACTTCCAGCCCTTACTGGAACCTGAGAGTCTGGAAATCTTCGTCTGAATATCTGGCCAGGCCTCCTTTTTTTCAATGCATTGGCGATTTCAGATCAAGATTTCCAGACTCCTTCCCGGGCACTAATGAGGGCTGGAAACTTTAGCATACACTCAAAGGAGAATCTATTTTCAGACCACCAATTTATAGAAAATCCCTAACCCATGTGAGAAAAATATTTCCTTGTGAGGAAACAGAGCACCAAAAACTAAACAAAAAATCTAATGCCTTGCAGGAGCTTCCTGAGACTCAAAAATCTCATTTCCTAGCTCACAATTTTCAAAAAATCTCATTTCTCAATGAGGTACGTTTTTAGAATTTGAAAGAGTCATGACGCAATCCTGACATTTTTCGGCCTTCTTCTCGATTTTCCAAATCTCCGGATTCGCTGTTTTCTAATTTCACGTAGACATTGAAAAAATCCCAATTAACTATGTTAAGTACACACATTCCGTCTTCTTCCATATAAAGTTCAACGACGCCTCTTCCTCATTTGGTTTGTCCATTCCATTTTTTTGTTGGTGTCTAATTGTTGTTGCATTACAACACACTCACCGCCAACAAACGCATTATACAACATCTTGGTAGAATTCAGGTCAAGTGTGTCGAAGTAAGTTGCACTTTTCGATTCGGAGGAAGGCGCCATCATTAAAGCCCCTTTCTTCCGTATAAAGAAGGCATAGTGAGGAAAAGAAAAGAGAAAGGAAGAGGGTTGAAAATGGATAGACACGGAGGATGACCTTTCTCTCGGAGGAACAGAAGGAGGATGGTTTGTTGCGCAAATTTCAAAAAAAAAACGAATCGTGTGTTTCCAATTTTTTTAGATGACACGAAAAAACTTGTGAAAAGGAAGGAGGAGGGGGCTTATTATATGGGGTTCTAGGGGGAGGAAATGGGTTACGGTAGCTATGAATTTGATGAAGAAACAGTGGTGGTATTGCTTCGAGATTTTCAGATTGTGATAAACACCTAGACCTAAGATGGCACAGTTAATTTTTTGTACGTGTTTTCAAAAAGTTCCATCCGCGGGCTCTGGCTTACGGTAGGATCGAATTACAAATATTCTTTCCGCAGCGTTGCGACTCAGC